>CM022766.1:6830869-6955869 GCA_012411365.1 Ameiurus melas | reverse complement strand
TTCCCCATACATGAGCTCACAGACACCCAGGATTGGCTATGCTTGCTGTGATTGACAGGAGAGAGAGAGAGAGAGAGAGAGAGAGAATATGCCCCTCCCACCCAGAAAGTTCGGCCAATTTTACTCCCTAGTTTCCCGGCCACTGACGGCTGTGGCATTGTCGTTGATGAGAACTAAAACCATCAGTGGAAAACAAACATTTTTCGTTAACTGAAAATAAATAAACAATCAGAGTTTCCAAATAAATGAAAACTAAAACAGCAACTATAACGGCCACCTGCAATACGAGCGAAAAACTAAATGGAATTTCAGAGAATGAAACTTTCGTTTTTGTATCTTCGATGTTTGGTGGTCTGACTAGAGATCAGAGGTCGGACGGAGTGGATCCATCAACGTTGCTGAATCATAAATTACCAGTAGATGGCAGAGTAACGTGTATTAGTACTCCTGGGCACAGCAGCGATTTTCTAACAGTGGAGCGCCAATGGGGAAATTAATAGGTAGGAAAAGACGGGGCCCATTTTGGGATTTTATTCATTTCTTTTTTGAGTATCGTATCATGAAAAAACTAAATAAAAACTCAAAGATTTTCGAAAGATACGAATAAAATCAAAACGATTTATGCACCATTAAAACTAACTGAAACGAAGCGGACGTTGAAAACCAAAATGCGAAACAAACGAAATTTTTTAAAAACTAGCAATATTTTTTTTAAACGATAATAACCCTCCCCGATGATGGGACGAAGACTTAAATCTTGCGTCCAAAACGTCCCTCTTTCTATCATTTAACCAAACACACCTGAATGGTATGGCTGTAAATTGGCTCGCCGCGTCCATTCACATCCACAGCCTTGGTGATCTCGAGGATGTTGTTTGGCACGTATCCTGCAAGTCCAGTTCCGTTTCGAACCTTCCACCACTGTTTCCTGTCATCCAGAACCTATCAAAGACATTTAGGCAACTTAGAGCCTTTTACTCTTATTCTTCTGGACTACAGGGGACAGTAAACTTCATCAAAAGCACCATTTCCTGTTTGAAATGCAGGGAATGTTTTATATGGTGATGTATTAAAAGCCCGATTTGCACTGCCAATTCTGCTGAAGAGGGCAAAGGCTAATGCTAACAGGCGCTCTTCAGAGACCCATTTTTCGCATGAGACTATACACGGACTCACAGATGTGCGCAACTGGCTTGTATCTTGTTACTGGAGCGCACTTTCAAGAGAAGTGTACAATAGATGTGATTTGTTTCTTTTTCCCCTGAACTGTTCCTTTAAAAAAAAAAAAAACAACAACAACAAAAAAAAACCCACACACACACACACTTTTGAAAAACGTGTGAGAGATAACGGTGTACCTCGACCACCTCGTCCTTCACCACAGACAGCTCCGTGCCGTTTCTAGCCACAAAGTCAAATTTTGATTTGGCAAAACTTCTTGGCTGGCCTCTACCATGGGCTTCAGAGATTCTGAATTGAGAAAATAAATTAGAATGAATCAGGAGACATTACACACTGTGAGATACACTATGAGGCGATACAGCATGGAAATGTTTTGAAAGTAAAAATGAAAGATATAAGATTGGTTGTTTTTTGTTTTTTTAAATGAATTTAATTATGCTGACTCATGCACTCTCACACTTTGGCATGAAACTATACACGAAACTCCAGTATGTACAGTATGAACATTTAAAGCCACTGTAAGCACTTTGATTCCCTTCTGTATATAAATAATCAAGGAGCACAGAACGAGCTCTGATTAAAAGCTTAGGAGGAGTTCCTGACACAGCACCGGCGGTATATAGATACTCAAACAAACGCTCAAGCTGTACTGTTACAGTGAGAAATATACACTTCAAAACAAAGAGAAAGGGATGAACGAGAGGAAAGACGAGTATACCATACAGCAGCGGTCCCCAACCCCCGGTCCGTGGGTCATTTGGTACCGGGCCGCACAGAAAGAATAAATAACTTCGATTATTTCCGTTTTATTTATGATCTGGATCTGAAAAATGAGCGGATTCTCTCCGTTACATCCTTCGACTCACTCTGACGCAGGTCAAACGCGCATCTCTCGATCACGTGATACGTTGAAACCTTACCATAGAGACCAGAGAGCGTTAGGGGGGAGAGGATGTTACGAGGACGCTGCTAATAAAGCTGCGATTTCACATTGGATTCACGTTTATTATTAGATTTAAAAATACCCCAGTTTTTATGCCGGTCCCATCATTTTATTTTGTTGTATTTATCCTCCACACCTTAAAGGCCGGTCCGGGAAAATATTGTCTGATATTAAACCGGTCCGTGGCGCAAAAAAGGTTGGGGACCGCTGCCATAAAGGGTGTCCCAAAAGTCTCCATAGTTCGGGGGAAGCGAAATGTCTTCCAAAAATGTTCATACTTTGTTTATATATATATATATATATATATATATATATATATATATATATATATTTATTATTATTTATTTATTATTTTTTTCGATAGCCTTTAAGAATGACAAGAGAAGGACGTATTGAAATGGTTCTCATGGCTGGATCGGGAAGCTGCCGCTAGGTTGCGATGGACTTTCATAATACAGAAACTATGCAGCGCTACACATACGAAACTGTCGCCAAACTTATATAACATATTCGATATATATATATGTGGCGGATATACAAGATATCTATATAGATACCTATCTCATATATATATATATATATTTTTTTTGGGACAGCATTGGCTTTTCAGTCAAATCTTGTCGGTAGGGCTTTGGGATAATTTGTTGTTCTCCTCAAACATTCTGCTATTCTACCACACTCGGGTAGTTTACAATACGTGGCCTAGGTAGAGAGGAATTTAGCTTGTAACATAAGCTGTGCCTGTTTGTTAATCCTAGCTATGATGCCTGTATAAAATCTAAAGTGTGCAATAAAAAATGTGCTTGCAGGGAATTTGAAGAGACTGGAATGATTGAGGACGTGGGAATGGACTGGCGTGTAGCCGGGCTCCTTTAATGGCCGAGTCTGGCGGACGTTAATAAGAAGCGTTAATATCGCTTACAGCAGCTTTAAACTAATGATGTCATGTAATTCAGATGAGCATGACAAACATCTACGTTACTGACTGCAACAGCCATGGAGAAGTGTCTAAAGGTTTGGGCCAGAGACTAAGGAGAGAAAAGAAGAAAGGAAGAAAAGAATTATCAAATTAAGATCAAAGACCTTCGTCAACAGTAATCAATGAGAATATATAGATAGAGGTCAAAGTGGAATGGAACATATTCTCATTAACATGACGCTGGACACTTTGTCGGTTGGAGAGAAACCAGAAGCAGCTCAAATGGAGAAGTGAAGTCTGCTAAGGAGAGAGCAGGAACCCAGAGAGAAAAGCACTGCACAGTAGGACAGTTCTCCAGAGCCTGCTGGCAGTCACATGACCGTTACCTATCTACGTGGTGGCTGAATGCCTGCTTTAAAGCAGCCACTGCTGTGTGTGAATCCAGGAGGTGCATGTGATCGTAGGCGGTGGAGGTAAAGCCGTACCCGTCTGCCGAGGGGAACTCCTGCATGTTAGCCTGCTGCTAATAAACACAGAAACATAAGCCAGGTCATTGACATGGACCAACAGCATATTGGATTGGAAAAGAAAACGTATTGAGGCAGTTCCTATTAGTCACACATACGGTTTAATTATATTGAATGTAACGAGTTTCCGTTGATATCCATTGGAAATGTGTTTAAAACTGGCAGCAATTTTCCCATAAACGTCTTCACGTGCACCAAATTCCACAGCTCCGTAATCGTGTACGGTTTGTGGACAGAGTGACCTTGTACACAGGCCGTGGTGCTTTCCTACCTGCGGTCTGTGGAGGTCAGCATGAGCCAGGCTCTCAGCCAGCTGAGTCAGGCCTTGCTCTCGGCTCACTAGCAGCGGAGGCTCCCAGCCGTCCCGGAATCGCAGGGTGTGAGTAGGGAAGTAATGATCCTTCGGCCACTCCAGCCTAGAGCCCGGGGAACCAAAATGTCAGTCATTGGAAACGCAAAAACATCTTAAATTGGGAATAAACAGACTCACGGAAACTGGACAGTTGAAGACTGGCAAAAGGCCAGGTGATTGATTTATTTTCATATCTTCATCTGTACAGTTTGGGTGAGTCTGTACCCATGATAGCCTCAGATCTCTGTTCTTGGCTGACGGGAGAGGAACCTGACGTGTTCTGCTGCTGTTGTAGCTCATCCACGTTTAGGTTCGGTGTTTTTGTGCATGCTGAGATGCTTTTCTGCTCACCACGGGTGTAAAGAGTGATTATATGAGTTACTGTATCCTTCCTGGCAGCTCGAACCGATCTGGTTCATTTTCCTCTGACCTCTCTCATCAACAAGGCGTTTCCACCCACAGAACTCTCACTCAATGTGGTTTTTTTGTTTTCACACCATTCGGTGTAAAATGCATGAATGTGCATTCAGAAAATCTTTCTCAATGTTTCTCAACCGTGTTTATATATATAAATATATATATATATATATATATATATATATATATATATATATATATATAATCCAAGGAAAGGAAAGACAAGACAGATGAATTGCTTGCATTGCATTTGGGAACAGTTTGAGTGTTTGGTTATTACCTGCATTTAGTCCATCCATCGCCCAGCATGACCCACAGGTGGCGCTCTTCAGCGGTGCCTGCAGAGTGCAGGAACTCAATGGCGTCTCTGGTGAGGAGGGGAACCACTACGCTCTTAGCCAGGTCGACTCCTCCCGATGTGTGAACCACCTAATACAGGCAACATTGGCACTGAGGCGCAGGCTACACACAACGTCCTGGAACACTCAGGCTTTTTACTGATGTAAAACTCCATGCACGAATGGCTCACTGTTGTACTTCCTGTACTTATTATCTGAACATTTCACAGAAAACTGTTGTCATGGTTGGCAGAGTATGTTCAGTACAGTGCAGGCTGTCTCGCGCTGCTAATTCAGTCTCAACTGACCGTGCTCTGATTGAGTCACTTCCTGGAAAATCTCCAACTTACCATTTTGAGTGGATTAAACAGGAAATGAACCAGATCCACCGCGCTCGGGTTCTGGATGTGGGTTTTCAACTTTGCCTGGCGTGGGGAAAAAAAACCATTGCTTACGTTTTAACGTTATCAACTTGATGAAATTCAATTTCCTACCATTCCCAGCGTTGACTAATCCGGAAAATAATTCACCCAGACATTCAACGGACAGGGGAGAAACACTGACAGTTAGGAAATGGTACAGGACAAAGTGTTTTTTTTTTGTTGTTTGTTTCTGTTCATTTGGGTGTTTTTGAGTAGACGGTCATTAACATACACATCCATCTGTCTGATCATGTAATCGAATGTAATCTGATTAATAAGATGCTCACCAGCAAGTTGAAGGCGTGTTTAAATTTCTGAAAGCAGTCGACATATTCGTCCTGTCCCGGCGGCCTCGCTCGGAGCGTCAGCACTCCCTCTGGAAGACATACGAGCACAGCCGAGACACGAACAAAATGATGAGTCGCCGCAAATCTTGCACTGTAACTAGTAAACTAGTTAAACTAGTTTTAAAGATGATTATCTCATTATCTAATCAAACCTTTAGCCTCGAGAGTTGAGAGTTATGAATTATTGGCTCCTGCGACCTCTTTAAAAACAGGAATCATTTGACTAGTAACAAACTCTACAGCAGGTGTCTGTAAAGCGTCAGGGGAAGCAAACAAACAAACAAACAACAAACAAACAAACAAAAAATCATATAGAAGAATAAAATCAATGCATACCTCCTGGTCCTTTCTTTTTACTCTTTTTTGATTTCTTCCTCTTGGAAAGTTCGTTAAAAGCCTCTGCAGCTTTCTGAAGTTTGGTGACAAAGTGCTCGATGTCATCCAGAATGTGGTTCAGGATTTGCTACAACAACAAAACAACAACAACAACAACAAATAAATCATATACCTTGATCAAGTTGTTGATTCAGTTACTCCAAAAAAAATATATCAATAAATCCCTGCTATGTTATATAAAACTACATTTATACATTCAGGTTTTCCACATGCTGCTCATCTTAACGCAGGATCCACAGATGTTTCATTCGAACATCCTGCGATCGTCTCCGACTGACAGGCAAAGCGGCGCGTGCAGATCCTGCGCCGGGCCTCAGAAACCAATTACAGCTACACGCCTCGGCACAAGATTCGATTTAGCTCGGCTCTAAAGATGGGAACGCTGGTGCAGTCAATTACGGGTATAAACAGAAATAAAAGCAGATTCCCTAATTATCATAAGCCAACACGCTCGAGCTCTCTACACTCATCAATGGATATTTACTACTTTAAATAAAGACTGCAAACGCCTTTTACGCACGCCACAAACAGGCTTTACTCTTTCAGGAAATGAAAAAAGGGGGTGGAGATTTGGTTAAGAAACTTCTTACAGCTGCTTAAAAAAGAAATACATTTAAGTAAATAAATAAATAGGGAGGAAGCTTTCACTAGAAACTGGTACAAATCAGATCCTCAGAGAAATATGGCTAATGGGAGAAGGAACATATGCATTAAGACTGATTCGTTTTTGAACAAATGCGAGAAATGGATAACGCATCTTTTTTTTTTAAAATAAAACAACAAAAAAATCTAAACACCTCTCGTGTGTGTGCATCATTTTCTATCTAATTGCATTCTCCCTCGCATAAATTTGACATTTTTTCCCCTCTGGTGTAACATGGATGTTCATTCTCATGGGTGATAAATTAACCTTCTCTCTCTCTGTTTAAAATAAAGAAATAAATACATACATACATTATGCACTAAGCAGATTCTTGACTGTGTCAAAGCAATTCAAAAGCCCTCAGTTGTGTTCAGTAAAAAATAAGGAACGGGTCCAGGGATACGGTTTCAGAACGTACTCTCGTGGTAAAGCATGATCGCGACAAGTCATATCTTGCAGCATGAATTATTCCAAGTCTTTAGAGTTGTTGCTAGCAAAAAAAAACAAGCATGAAAGGGGAAAATGGGGAAAGCAGCATAAGGTCCCGGGGGAGATTTGATGCCGAGTTAATGTTCTAGTCATTAAATATTCCTGAAACAAAAAACTCATTCTTGGATGCTGAAAGTATAATTAATCATGTGGCACATTACGAATCCACAGTGACACAAAACGTACAGCTAGGACTCCAGATTAAAAGCGGGAGGTCAAATAGGACACTAAATGACACTTTCTTAGCTGTTTATGAAAAACAGACGAGAAGGAACATGAAAGGAAAGCTCCGGCGCATGGAGATGGTGAGGCCTGTATCTATCTGATGATATTTACCACGTCTCTGTCGATTTGCACTGCGGTCATCTCCGGAGAGTCATCCTGTTCCCCGTATGGCCTTTGGGCATCATCTGAATGGAGCGCACACAGGAGCGTGACTAAGTGACCGCTCGATAACCGAATTTCGTATCTAAAACATGCTAATGTGTGCTCAACTCACAGTCTTGATGATCACTGGCCACGTTTGACCAAGCTGCGACCCTGCTGTTCATAGCCACTTGATTGGCGGTTGCTGGAGGAACAGGGGCGGGGCCGCCGGGAGGAGGTGGGATAGCGCCGTCGCTCTTCCGGATCATTCTAGCAGAGACACGGGGGCATGGTTTCTGTACTTAACGGACATCGTAACGCATTTTATGTCAGGTTATGTGCACGTTCGGTTATTCGTGGTAGCAGTGACAGAAACTGTGAGTAAAAAAAACCTGCTATTAGTGGAGAGGAGATGAGGATTATTAGGGGGCCGTGATAGATAAGGGCCAATGGTGGAATTTCAAGATTTTTTAATGAGCACAGAGAGTCAGGACCTCGGCTTAACGCCTCATCCGACACACGGTGCTCTTTTTACAGTATAGTGTCCCCATCACTATACTGGGGCACGAGGCCCCAGGCAGACCACAGGGTGAGCACCCCCTGCTGGCCTCACTAATAACACTTCCAGCAGCAACTTTAGTGCTACATATACCCTTCAAGCTGATATTGGACATGTCGCTTACTGTATAATGCAGGATATAACCGAAAATAATGCGAAATCAGCCTTACGTGAGAACCTCCGGACGCTTTTTGGCCTTCCCGCCCTTGTGATCATTGATGGCACTCTCGATATCTGCTTGGATCAAATTCGCCTGGGGGAAAGACGGCAAAAAAAGAGAACATGTAGTATAAATGCGAGCCTGAGGGAGACTGAACAGTTGCGCGAGGACGATGAAAATCCGAACACGGCTCCTGTTTAATGAGCAGTCCTTACGTACAAAGACGAGGAATTATTATAATTCTTCTTAACTGTTAAAAACGGCGCACGGGGCAAAACAACGCATAAGATCGGAGCACTGTATATTTCTGGTATCTTCATGACCATCAATCCAAAAAGGGTGATTAGATCCAATCAAACCATCTCTACTGATTTCAGAACGGCCTACGATTAGAATTCAGAAATATGAGGGCGAGTCAAATTAAAGCGTTAAATTTCTCATTTTGCATTGTTTATAGGAAACAGGTGTCACAAACGGGTGTCGTCTGTCCAGCACTTAAATAAATAAATAAATAAATAAATAAATAAACAAACAAACAAACAAACAAAAAAACAAAAACGGATTCAGTTCAATCCTACCGAATAACTTTGAGAGCTTTTCATCTGACTCACCCTTGGAAATAAAAAATAAAAAAATGAACATATAATAATTACAATGACTTCAAATAAAACGCATCAATCATTATAAAATGCATCTCTGTTACGTGATGATGTGTGATTGGGTTGGGAGAAATAGGACAGGACTTTGCAGGCTGCGCTAGAAGTCAGGGAAATGTCACTGGTAATACTTATATAATCTTTAGACCAAAATAGGTTCAAAAAAAAAAAAAAACTCCACTGTGTCATCGGGTATTAAATGTCACACCTCGTTCCATCTAGAGCAGAGCAGCGCATTCATTTATGACCACAAAAATCATGTGGAACAAAACTCCAAATAGTGACCAAATGGTGGAAACCAGTACACATCTCTCTCTCTCTCTCTCCCTCTCTCTCTCTCTCCCTCTCTCTCTCTCTCTCTCTCCCCCCCTCTCTCTCTTTCCTCTCTCTCTCTCTCTCTCTCTCTCTCCCCTCCCTCTCTCTCCCCCTCTCTCTCTCTCCCTCCCTCTCCCCTCTCTCCCCTCCCTCCCTCTCCCCTCCCTCTCCCCTCCCTCTCCCTCTCTCCCTCCCTCCCCTCTCCTCCCCTCTCCCCCCTCCCTCTCTCCTCCTCTCTCCCTCCCTCTCTCCTCCTCTCCCTCCCCTCCCTCTCCCTCCCTCCCTCCCCTCTCCCCTCCCTCTCTCCCCCCCCTCCCTCCCTCTCCCCTCCTCTCTCCTCCCTCCTCCCTCCCTCCCCTCTCCCTCCTCCTCCTCTCCCCTCCTCTCTCCCCCCCCTCCTCCCTCTCCCCCCTCCTCCTCTCCCTCCCTCCCTCCCCCCTCCCTCTCTCCTCCCTCTCTCTCTCCCCTCTCCCTCTCCCCTCTCTCCTCTCCCTCTCCCTCACTCACTCACTAAAAGGAAAATTGAAAATGAAAACTTTGGAAGAAGTTGATCGGCTCACCTTGATGTCATCACACTGGAAGAGGTGCAGGTCTGGTTTGCCCTGTCCAGACTCCTTACACACCAGCGCCAGGATGGAGTCGTAGTTGCAGGAGTTCATGATGGCCTGGCAGTGCTGCACCGTGCCCAGAGGGAAGTGCTCCAGATCGTTCTTTTAAAAAAAACAAAAAAAAAAGAACAAACACAAACCACCGATTCAACACTTCTGTCCAACGCTAGGGAACAAGAAACAGGAAAGCATCTCCCCATCCTGGTCTACCGGTTAAAACCAGAATCCAGAACCTCCTCCTAAATCAGTAGCTTGTAACCATTCCACACCTTCTCAGAGAAGGTTTAAAGGTGACCGGGTCTTTTCTGCCACTGTTACACGATTGTGGAATGGTTTACCGTTGTTTATAAAGTCATCTCCTACAGCAGACGTTTTTAAATCCAATCAGATTTATTCTCCAAGGCAATTTGAGTCATGGGAAGGTCTCCATCATCCGGCGATCTCTTTGTCTTTAAAAACGTGCTGAGGAAATAAAGCTGACTCGACTTACCTAAAACGCACTGATCTGTAAAATAGAGCTTACGTTATACAGAGCAATCATTTGTACACAGAATTATAAGAGGGGAAAAAAAGGAAAAGAAAAAAAAAAAAGACCTCCAACATGGAAAAGTGCAAGGTAACGGTCTTAGAATTCCGAGCCGGGAAACTCGGGCAACATCCACAGCAAACCTAACGTCACGACAAAACCGGCGGCGAACACGCACAGAATTCCCTTCGCATCCTTATCTACTTGATAAAGTCTGATTTCACTCGATGCGCAGCTTTTCTGTTGAGACCAGGTGTTTCAGCTGCCCCGGAGGTTTAGTATGCGAATTCCCAGTATGGGAAAAAAAATATAGGCATGAAACAAATCTAATCGGATTCTCATTCTAACGTACGCAAACGGCGTTCATTATCTCTCTCTCTTTTTAGAAATATCTCTGAGCTAAATCTCTGATATGAAGGAAGTGATGTCACAGTGATACGGGCGGAGCGTGGATAATCCGCAGAGTCGGCGTTTTCTCACCTTGGTGTCGGCGTCGATGAGGCGCACTGCCTTGTCATCCGTCTGCAGCAGCATCTCCTGCGTCCACACCTTCCCTTTAGCGTCCAGCAAGCGCAGCTTACGGATGCCGTCGTCGATGGTGAGCATGGCGTCCTTACGGTCCATGACGAACGTGGTCAGGTGCTGTGAGACGGTTTAAAAAAATTTTTTTTACTGAAGACGGATTACAAAAACCGTGTCTGAGATTATGAAGATGGACAGGAGCACGCTGCGGTCACTAACGGCAGGTTTTTACCTCGACGAGGTACTGCGACGTGTCACTCATGCTGTTGTTCAGGCTGTTTTTACTGTAGCTCTTCCTTTGCTCTGAGGAGTCAAGGACACACAATGTGACGGAAAAAGGTATTAATCAAACATACGAACAACAGAGGAAACCCCCGCGGCGCGGGGAGAGCATGCAGACTCCGAGCACATGCAGGGCGGAGGCGGGAATCCAACCCCCAACCCTGGAGGTGTGAGGGACCCGTGTAAACACTAAGCCGTTGTGACCCCCCCCACACTGGAGACTCCTTCCATAAATACTGAATAAACGTCTCCTTATAAGAAAATGTCATCAATGATGACGCATCTGATGAACTATAGTGTTAGTATAAAAACGATTAAATATTAGAACAAGTGCACAATTTATATATGAAGGAAGAGAATCAACCGGTCCTGACCAGTCGGAATCGCAACGCGTGTTGTACTAAACAAATGCTTTAAACAAAACTGATCTCAGTGCTTTTATATGATGTTCCAACGCTGCAGACTGGGTCCAGGTCTCTGTGGGCTTGTGGAGATGAGCTGGTTTAAAAGAAGGAGAGAGAGAGAGAGAGAGAGAGAGAGAGAGAGAGAGAGAGAGAGAGAGGAGAGAGAGAGAAGGAAGGAAGGAAGGGAGAGATATCTTCAAAAGGAAAACATCCTTAGAATAGCACAGCCTGGGAACATGAATAATAAGTGGAACTAAATTAGCACAGCTCTACAGAAGGAAGAACAGAGCACTCCCAGATCAACAATTCCTGATCGTCATCCGCAAACTGAAGTGACACACAGACACACACACAGAGATGCACACACACACACCCAAACACACACACCCAGACACACACACAGAGATGCACACACACACACACACACACACACCCAAACACACACACCCCCAGACACACACACACCCACAAACACACACCCAGACACGCACACAGAGACGCGCACACACACACCCAGACACACACCCAGAGATGCACACACACACACCCAGACACACACACCCAGACACACACACACACAGAGACACCCACCCACAGACACACACACAGATACACCCACCCACAGACATACACACAGATACACACACATCCACCCACATACAGGCACAGACACACACACAGACACACACACATCCACCCACCCACATACAGGCACAGACACACACACAGACACACACACATCCACCCACCCACATACAGGCACAGACACACACACACAGACACACCCACCCACACACACAGACACACACACTGCTGTGCAACTACCTTTCTTTTTGTGTTTGGCGGAAGAGCGCAGGAAGTAAAGCCCATCTGTCCCTGAGAGCATGAGCAAGAAGGGGAAAAAAATAAAATATCAAAAATGATTGGTGTGATGGGGAAAAAAAAAGGTGTTAATGGAAACATGAACGAATGAAAATGAACAAAAATAAAGAGAACATTCGGTCCACCAGATGACAAATCTACAGGTCACAGAAGTTCTTTCAAAAAACTTAAAAGCAAGAACCGTCTGTACGAGTTAGAACGGGAATTTCTTTGCATCATGAAATCCCCCAATGTTCAGAAATCCCATGTTGAGAGAAAGACAGAGAGACAGCGCGTGAAAGAGAGCAAGAGAAAGAGAGCGAAAGAGAGCAAAAGAGTGAGAGAGAAAAGGAGAGTGACAGCAAAAGAGCGAGAGAGAAAGAGCAAGAGCATGAGAGAGAGGATGAGAGTGAACGAAAGAGCGCGAGAGAGAGCGAGAGCGACAGCGTGAGATAGAGAGAGAGAGAGAGAGAGAGAGAGAGAGAGAGAGAGAGAGAGAGAGAATATAGCTGTGGCTTATTACTGTGAAGGAAAGAAAACACTCGTAGTGTCACAAATCTGTTGAGGACATGTGTGCACATGTGTCTGTGTGAAAAAGAAATCACCTGGACAGACAGACGGACAGACAGACGGAGACACCGTGAAACCTGCTGCTTCCGCTACAAAAAAAAAAAAAGAGACAGGCTACAATCACACAGCACAGGGGCGTGAAACAGACGACAGAAAGCACAGCACGGGGAGAAACTCTACGGAGGAACAGTAGGAAGCACAAAACCCTGCTCTCCATTCAGGCTCCTGGGAACGTGTCCTCATTGTGTGAGGAACGCTGAGAGGTGCTGTAGATGAGGAGAGGACTGGTGCAGAGGTGTGATGGGGGACAGCAGGGATTACAGAGATGAGATCTGAGCTGAGGAAGAGCGCTGCGCTGCACTGCGCCGAGCAAACAGCAGGTGGAGGCGACGCGCACGCTTCAGAAACGCTGCTCGGTTATTAGATTATGTTGATGAAGCATTTACTGCGACAGCACTTGCTCATGTAATGCAGAGATGTAAAGAACAGAAGACGCACCATAGAGAGCCTTCGCGTTGGATTTGTTGGCCTCGAGCGCTGGGAGCTCTGGAGATTGGTGGCCACTGCGGGGGAAACACAGACAAGTCAATAAGACGATGTGTGCGAGGTCGTGTCTGTACAGCAGCATCTCAAAAAATGACAACATCATGGAAAAGTTCACCCCCCCGTTATTTCATTAAAAACATATATATTTCATATATTCTTGATTTATTACACATACAGTGAAATACTTCAGGCCTTTTTTTTTTTTTAATCTTGAGGTTTAATGATTACAGCTCACGAAGATCAAACATCCCGTATCTGTAATTATTATAATAAAGAATTAATAATACAGAAATGTCGACCTGATGAAAAGTATGTTCATTTATGCACTCTATACTCGGTCGGGGTTTTAATCCTTTTTGCATGAATGACTGCATCAGTGCGGCGTGGTATGGAGGCGATCAGCCTGTGGCACTGCTGAGGTGTTTGTTCTGGAAGCCCAGGTTGCTTTGATAGCGGTCTTCAGCTTGTTGGGTCTGGTGTCTCTCGTAGATTCTTTATGGGGTTTCGGGTCAGGCGAGTCGGCTGGACGATCAAGCACAGTACCACCACGGTCAGAAAACCTGTTACTAGAAGTTTTGGCGCTGTGGGCAGGTGCCGAGTCCTGCTGGAAAAGGAAATCAGCGTCTCCATAAAGCTCGTCAAGAGATGGAAGCATGAAGTGCTCTAAAATCTCCTGGTAGACGCTGCATCGACTCTCGACTCGAGAAAACACAGTGAACCAACATGACCTGGCAACCCAAACCATCACTGACTGTGGAGACTTCACACTGGACTTCAAGCAGCTTGGATTTTGTTCCTCTCCTCTCCTCCTCCAGACTCCGGGACCTTGATTTCCAGATGAAAACACAACATTTACTTCCATCTTCTCCACGATTGTGGCTGTGTACTGAACCAGACCCAGAGATTAAAGCCTTAGGAAAACCTTTGCAGGTGATTTGAGTTAATCTGCTGATTAAAGCTCTTCTCAGGTCCACATTTCTGTATTATAAATTCTTTATTCGAATATTTTGAGATACTGGATTGTTGATTTCCGTGAGCTGTAAGCCGGATTCATCAAGATTAAAACAAAAAAGACGTGAAATAGTACACGTTATGCGTCATGAAGCGAGAATATATGAAATTTCCACTTTGTGAATTAAATTACTTCGGGGGGAAAAACAAACTTTTCCACAATATTCTAATTTACTGAGATGCACCTGTATATTACATTATATTATATTATATTACATTACATTACACGGCACCACACTTCATACAGAGAAATGCAGTAGAGGAGTGCGAGTATAACAATAGGAACGGATGTGGGAGATGGATTCCGGTGTCACGCTTGCTAATGAATCGCCCGGACACTTGATATTCGTTGATTGTGTGGCTCACGCTAATTGAGGGAGGAATTAATAATGCAGTATTGGTTGAAGCGTGCATCAGAAACCATTTGCCGGAGCAGTTTCATCTAGAACATGACAAGACAGTCAAATGATGGTGGATTAAGTAATTAGCAGCCCGGAAAATCCGATTGCCCTGAAGCTAAACGTGTAGTGTGTAATGCTGTAGCGCAGTAGGATGTAATGTTTGGGAAACATGATGAAAAAAAACATATGATTCTCAAAAGACATTTCTACCATACACGATATGTATCGTGATGTATACAGCATCTCTACAGTACACAATGTCAGCAGTCAATAAAATAAAAGTATTTAGTGTTGCATAGAGGGGAAAAAATAAATAAAAAACTATTCCATAATGTATATAAAGTCTACACATATATATATATATATATATATATTTTTTTTTTTTTAATAGTTTTAATAAATCCAAAAGTGAAGACCATTAAAAAAATCAAATAAAGAAAAAAAAAACTTATTTATTTATTTTAAGTACCAAATTTTAAGATCAATTCCGCTGCTTCAGGTCAGTTTGTAATGAACTTTATATTCAACAGAAGAACAAACATTCTGAGACAATTTATTACGATATTAATATTATATTCCGCACCACAACCCACCGATCATTTTGATAAGAATCGATTCTATGTTTGGAAAGTTCAGAAATGAAGAAATTCACTCACTCACACACACACACACACACACACACACAGACAGACAGACAGACAGACAGACAGACAGACAGACGGATAGATGGATAGATGGATAGATGGATAGATAGATAGATAGATACTTTATTGATCCCCAAGGGGAAATTCAGGATCCTAGTAGCTCAGACATCACACACAATACAGCATACAACGAAATAAAATAAAAAAACAAGTAACAAGTGATGCCATTAACCGTCAAATATTTTGACCAGTTTGTAAAATAAATCTGTTCTCAGGGGGTGTGAATTTACATTGTTATTTCTTTATTTCTTTATAAACAGCAGTTAAAGGGCTCCTTGACTGAAATATTTTTGAGAAGTGTTGTAGGGGGAAAACTTATCGTATTAACGTAAATCTTCACATTTAACAACAGTCAGTACTGATTTCTATCAGTATGTAACAGATAAATACTATTGAGCTCATTAGTTTACATACGCCGTGCAGAAGCTGCAGAATGCTCTTTTTTTTTTTTTAAATAAATGAAAATAAAATAAAAATAAGAGGGATAATAAAAATTTAGTTTAGTATTTTTTAATTTAATACTGCCCTGAATAAGATATTTTAAAGAGTCAGGGGGGTGTAAACTTTTGAGATGCAGACGTAGTTCAAACGTAGTGGGTGGGATGAGTGGGAGGGAAGATCTAGTGAGGGAACGGTAATGCTGGTTGTGACAATGAACGTGTATCTAACATTCAGAACATCCAAAAACGGCTCACTTACTTCGGCTGGGAGTTACTGAAGCTTCCCGAGGGGTACGTAGGGGCAGCGTAGCCATTCATTTTGGACTTCGCAGAAGGGAGTCAGCAACTACAAGAAAGGACAGTAAAGCACGTTCATTAAACACAGTTCAATTCAAATCAGACCACAGACAAGCTCAGAGTGATCCCATTACATACCTCACAAGTAGAAGACAAGAACTTCTAGAGGAGAGGAAAAGTGAAAACGTACTGTACATCTGGGCCAGAGAGAGAGAGAGCTTAACGAGCCACCGTTTTAGAAATAATTCAGTGCGTGACAAATCACACACACCCCTAGTTAAAATATCAGTTGTTGATGCACAAAACCCTAAAATGCTAAGCAAGCCTTTATCCCTTTCTTATCACTAAAGTGCATTTTTAAAAAATGACCCACGGCAGAGTAAAGGAGTTCCTGGAGCAGCTCTCTCACCTGTTTTAGCGAGTTACAGACGGTAAGAATTCTAAGATTTTATCAGCGATGGAAAATGCTGAACGTACATTTTCTAGTACGTGACCAACGTAAGGCCCCACTATCGCAGGAAAGGTCACAGGTCGCCCATTACTCACACTGAACAAACAGAAATGCGCACACTTACACCACTCGCATTATTTCCATATCGGCTATTTCGACATATTTATCTCCCTCGAATACCTTAATCTCTATGAGGGAAAACAATAACAGTCAGATTCCTCAAGCGTGAGAAATAATCCACCCCGTGTCATGCTTTTTTTTTTCCCCCACAATCTGTAGTTACATTTAATTGTTAGGAAATGTCTGCCAAGCAAATTAGTTCCTGTTACCACTTACATTATAGCAGCTGTAAACACTTTTTCTTCTCTCTTGTAGTTAACAACAGAGAAAGAGTGACGTCCTCTGTCCTGAAGACTTTCCCATTGCGGAACAATTACTGCCTGTTAGAGGTGGACCGATATCGAGAACGAAGCTGGGCGGTGCCTGTCGATAACCAATTAAATCAACTGATGGTTTTTCAGATTCCTACTGAATGAAAACGTAACACTCGAAATGAAATATTGCTGAACTCTATCGCACAAATAAACCGTACTAACTATACCATGAAAATCTACTGTACTTTTTAAAATGAAATAGTATATATAACTATCAATAAATAAAAGATACACATCCAAACTGTACCAAAAAGTAAGACTCCAAATAACAAATAAAAATGGACCAAAATGAACCAAAAAACACTTCAAATAAGACAACAAAATTAGTCAGTGATAGTTTTATTTCTCCTCTAGAGGGTGCTCTTGTACTGTATAACGACAGCAGACCCTCAGCCGTTATCACAACGAGCATAAACACGATCAACTATCCGCAGGAATTTTTGCAGATAAGATGGTTCCAGCAATCAGTTATCGGTGCTGATAAATGGCCCTTTATGTAATAAAGTGGAATGACACAGTAACTTTATTACACATAATTACACTTTATTACACATAACTTTATTTATGGACTTCAATGTTGTGAATTCTTTATATTTCCGGATCTCTTGAGTTAATACCGATGTCTGGTGAAAAATTCATGGGAATAACCTCATTGGAAATATAATTAATTGAAAAAAAAATTTCGCGCGTCCGATACTTATTTCCCCCCACGGTACACATCAAAACCTCACCAGATGAATGATACGTTGGTTTGTTTTTAGATTATTTAGTCGCCGTGAATGATGCCTTACTATAGCGCGAATTACAAACGTCACTCCAGTCCAAGTCATACTCTGACAGAAAAGTTCAACACTTTCTGACCAATCCGATTCAAGAATTCAAATTTGCTTTGCCACAGAATGAATTAACGGTCATGATCTGATCTAATATAAAAGTAGAATCAGTAATTTAGCATTGTAAAGGCTCTTTCAAGAGCACGTCATCGGTTATTTGGAGTCTGGAGTCTGCGTGTAAAGTATAATCTTTAATAACCGATACATATCTTCACCCTAAAGCAGTGTCTCTGTATATATAAGGTGAAGCAGGATTAATCGGGTCTCTGCACTAAACCGGGGCTAAAGCGTGGGACGTCTCGTCAATGCCTGTATCCAGGTCAGGAAGATCAGCTTAGACGAGAGGACCAGAGCTATAGCTTTAAAATGTGATGGCCTGAGGCACAGAACTGCAGTACTAGAGGGCTAATTAGGCCTACATGATGGCTAATTATAACCTGAAGGAATCAGGGTCAGATTCTGTCAATCCCACAGGAGTACAACGTCCTTCCTGAAGCAGAGACTGCATGAGAGAGCGATGGGAAGTGATGTACGGTGGAGAGAAAAATCTGAACCACAGTGTACCTCCGAGAATATCCTGAAATTTAAACTCTGTATGAAAAATCCCACCAATGGAAAGAGATATGCTCTAATGTAAGCTTTTATAGAACATATGGAGCAGAGGCGGTTCGTATTTTCAGTTTAATCTGACCAAGCCGCTCAAAATGTTACGAGACCGAGTCAAATGACAACAAATGTGCTTCCGATTATAAGATTACAATAAACCATAGCAAAAAGATACGCGTGTTAACCCTCTACTACTCCTTTCAACATATTTTGACGTTGCTATAAGTGAATTTTTACATGCAGAGTGCATGCTCTCTCGAGCATACAATGGTGCGCGAAATGGAGGACAAGCCCTTTACGTGACCTCACGCTGACTCTGCGTCTGTATTTATTTACTCGGAAGGTTTCGTTCTACTTCTTCCTCCAACGCTGCTTTTGTTCTCTTGAAATAGACACAGAATCCATTTTGTATCGCCGGCTGCCTTTTATGTAGAAACGTAATGACCTACAGCGGGACCGTTTCCAATAATGCTAGGGTGGGTATAAAATACTAAAGGAGGAAACTTTGTTTTGTCTTGTTTTGTTAATTCCATGTGACGGCGTGGTTTTTTTTGTTGGTTTGTTTGTTTTTAAAATAAAAAGAATCAGATGCATTTTGCGTCTGATATGTGAAAATAATCGGCTCTGTTTGTCTAAATGTCTAAACACGGCCCTGGTCGTTAAAAAGCCCACACTGGTAGCTTGATGTTGACTTTAACTGAAGTGGCCATTAGGACCGAGTCCAATGTGCTCAGAGCAGATTAAGAAGACGTGTGATTCAGACTGACACAGCCGGACCACTGGCAAGGCGAAACCTTACAACATATAACTCCTGATGCCATACACGTTTACGTTTAACTGACGGCACTAGAACAAAAATAAATCTGCAAGGTGTCTCTATACATGGGGGAAATGAACCCTTATTTCAGATAGACTTTAAGCCTTTTGAATTTGACAAAAAGAAGAACGTATTGAAATCCTTCTCGTGGCTGGATCAGGAAGCTGACGCAAGGAAACATAGCAAGCACAACAGTAAACACAGCATCACTTCTTTTCCTATAATGCTTTTTTGAGGAAAATTTAAAAATCACTCATCATAGCTAGCTAGCTAGATTGTAACTAATGAAATAGGTGTCCATGTTTTACTCCAGTTCTCTACTTTGAGGTTGAAAATGTCTCCAGTTCTCCACTTTGAGGTTGAAAATGTCTCCAGTTCTCCACTTTGAGGTTGAAAATGTCTCCAGTTCTCCACTTTGAGGTTGAAAATGTCTCCAGTTCTCCACTTTGAGGTTGAAAATGTCTCCAGTTCTCCACTTTGAGGTTGAAAATGTCTCCAATTCCCCACTTTGAGGTTGAAAATGACTCCAATACCAAATTTGAAGTTGAAAATGTCTCCAGTTCTCCACTTTTAGGTTGAAAATGTCTCCAATTCCCCACTTTGAGGTTGAAAATGTCTCCAGTTCTCCACTTTGAGGTTGAAAATGACTCCAGTTCTCCACTTAGAGGTTGAAAATGACTCCAATACCAAATTTGAAGTTGAAAATGACTCCAGTTCTCCACTTTGAGGTAGGGATGTCACAAGAACCGATACTTCGGTACCAAGTCGGTACCAGCATTGTTAAAAACGCGATGGTAATTGTTTTTCTCCAGTATCGTTCCGTACAGATTCTAATGGAGGTACCGACGTTGCAATTCTTCCCGACCTGATGGGGCAGCAAATACGCACAAGTGTCTTAGTTGGTCCACAAGTGGTGAAGAACAACAACAACTACAAATACACAGGAAGAACTACAGAAGATTAGCTTAACAAGTTTAGCGGTTTCCGGTGTGCAACTGATGCTATCGATCATTTCAAACAAAGCGAGGAAACACCTGGAATTTGGCGAAGCACCTGAAAGACGGTCCAATATTAGGTTTGTTTGAGGCAGCTGTATTGTAGCCGTGACACCAGCTAACATTATGCTCCATGTAATGTTAGCAATAGCCAGTTATTTGTTAACGACGCTAACGCATTGCAATGTTCTAAACGTCCTCCTAATGTTCCACCACGCATCGCCATTCAGCCCGTGACCTGTCAGCTAAATGTAGCCTAATGTCACTAATAATTATCCACATGTTCATGCTTTTAATAAATCTTTTTGGCCTGCCGCCAAATCAGTGTATTTAAACTAATGCTTGCATTCAGAGTATCACGGGTGTGTGTGTGTATGCGTTTAACAGTGCACCTTAGCACTTATTATTAGTCATTGTCAGACAGTGTTTGATAACTGAAATCTCTCTCACACCATGGTATCGACTTTGGTATCGAGTATATTGTACTTTTGGTGTTATCGGTACCGACTACTAGAGTTTTGGTATCGTGACATCTCCACTTCGAGGTTGAAAACGGTTCCAATGAATCCAAAATAACAGCAGTCAGATTCCTCACGGCCTCGACACAGTCAAGAGAAGAACGTTTACCACGTTTACATACATTTATGCAGCTACTTCATACAGAGACAGACAGTACATGAACAAATGTCTAATTTATGCACGTTATATATAAGGAATACGATAAAATGACAGGGTGTGCAACTAATCGGATTATAGGAGTCCCGACATCCTGCTTCCGAGTTCAGTTGAGCACATGACCTCTCCACGTTCACAGATCTCTGTATGAGGGCTACCCTAGTGTAACAGTTAGTGTTTCTTTTTCTGTGGTAGCTGAGGTGAGGGACGCAAAATATGCGGCATAGGATGAGCAAGTAATAAACGATCACATTTTATTATTTTCTTCGTATTTTTATAAATCCGCTTATATTTATGCAAGTGTCGGTTTGACAGTTACGGCTTTGAGTTACTGATCAGAAGGTCGGGGGGTTCAAGCCCCAGTACTGCCAAGCTGCCACCGTTGGGCGCTTGAGCAAGGCCCTTAACCCTCTCTACTGTATCATGGCAAACCCTGCGCTCTGACCCCAACTTCCTGACATGCTGGGGTGTGCGAAGACAAGAATTTGACTGTGCTGTAATGTTATACAGGACCAATAAAGACAGACACAAAACTGCAGGTTGTCATGTTCCCAAGAAAACACAAGAAGACCTTGACTGGTAAAAAAAAGTGTCGACACCCACCATGAGTCCCACCAAAAATAAATGTTGACTCATATCCAACAATGTGTTTATATACTATACAGTCCCTTCCAATAGTTTTGGAACAGCAAGGCCAATTCGAATGGTTTTGAAAACAAGTGAATTGGCCTTGCTGTTCCAATACTTTTGGAGGGGACTCTACATTACTATAGAAACAATAACATATCTTTTAAAAGTCTTGTTCACTTGCATCGCAGCTGTAACTATGGTCAATCTAGTAGTCGTGCTGTTACAGAAAACGAATCGTCTAACGCGTCATCATTTCTGATGAAACTAAGAAGCTAGGAGAAAGAAGTAATCAAGTTGATCAACCGCTTTTGAAGTAAGGAAAAAAATCTGCATGCAAACTATTCCAGAAAGAGAGAGAGGAAGATTCTCTGGATGACATAACAGAGGGATGAAACTTGCACAGGAGCTCCCGTCAGTGCGCGTTAATCAGGACAAGTCTCAGAGAGCGGGGGGAGAGAGAAAAAGAACAGAGTATTAATAAGTAGGGAAGCCTCTTTGGGTTTGAATGCTGGAGCCGTTGGCTCATGTACAGTCTCTCTGTGATTACTTTTCCCATGTCCATGCTTTTCTCATGCTCGTTTTTTTTTTTTTCTTTCTTTCCTTGAGCTCTTACTAAAGCCGGAGGTCTCACAATCTCCAGTCTCACCCCCACATGAACCCGTGCGGCAGTATTTTTCCATTAACAGCACAGCAGATACACGGCTGAGGTGACCTTTCCGAGCCCCACGCGTTGAGAGGTGCGTTTCTGGACTCAACTGCATGTATACGAGAACATATTTGAGAACAGACCACATGTGAGAGTCTCTCTTGAGAGAAATATGCAAAACTAGTAGAATTCACTGCATTAATGAGCAGAATAAAACCAAGGAGGAAGATCATTATCATCATCATGATGGTGCAATAAACACTGAACTTCCTCATGTTGCTTTACATACATGAGGCTTGTGCGACATTGATTTTTGTCCCTGCTCATTTTAAAAAATCATGATAAATCATTTATTCATCAAGAACCGAACCCCGCCCACCGAAAAACAAGAATTTCAGGTTTAAGAAGAAATAGAGGAGGATGTAATAATATTACCAGCCGTGCAGTGTTTCAAATTGTTTAAACAACGTATTTAATCACAGGATTTGTTGTGTTTGATCTGATGCTTTGATGTATTTAATCCATTTACGAGGAAATCTTCCTCCCTATTTTCTCTTCGGAATCAGTGGCATTCCCAACGCATATACGTCCGTCTGATATGTCGGCCAAGCCGAAACACACTCTGGTAGATTTCATTCCCAATTGATGAACGCCCTCCGTTTACGGGGACAGAAAGCGTCGACGCATCACGAGTCCAGGCGAGAGCGTGTGAGATGGAGAGAGGGGGCGGGGCTTCCAGGAAGTTCAGGCAGTTCATAGTGGAGAGTTCCAAACAGCTGTGCCGAACCGTTCTAGCATATTCTGATGTGAAACTGTAGAGCTAACGCACAAAACGCATACATGTCAGGTAAAGTAATGCAGAATAAACGTCAGATGGCAGTGAAAAATAGTGTAGAGATAATTAAATTGTTATATCGCACAGTCCTAGTATATACTGTATTATATACATACATTATATATATATATATATATATATATATATATATATATATATATATATATATATATATATATATATACACACACACACACACACACACACACACACCTCATAGTACATAATTAAGTTACTTTGCACAATGCAGAATATATCAAAAGTTTTCACGTCATGCATGGTTTAATCCTCTGATCACTAAAAGGCCATTGAATGTAACCACTTATTCATCCTTAGAAGCCAGAAAATGCTACAGTCCTTATACAAAATAGATTAGTAGAAGAAATCTGCCTGCATGTTATGTATACACTCGATAACATGCCTGCAAACTGAAGTCCACTTTGAGTAGATATTATTGTAAATATAGACCTGTCTGTTCCAGGCAAAAGACCTCTGACTGAAACTGCGGACTTGTTCTGCTCGATGGGAAAAAAGCAAAAAAAAAAAGCTGAATTTGGCCAGCTGTGGCCAAATTCACACAGAAGCTGAAAGTAAACAATAAATGCCCTCTCCGGATTGTTAACAACAAATGAGTGATGGCCCGTAACTGAATAATGACACTGACTGGCTGATGTCGAGTAAAGGAAAACCCGCTGCAAGAGGTCATATAGACAAAATGAAAGGGTCACTGATTTCATACTACGCAAATGCAAACACACACACGCCGATCAGCCATAACATTACAACCACTGACAGGTGATGTGAATAACACTGATTATCTCGTTACGATGGCAGTAACTCAGTTGTTGAAGTCGATGTGTAGGAAGCAGGAAAAATGGGCAAGCGTAAGGATGTCAGCGGCGTGCCCTTTGTAGGTGCTTTCGGCGGTGTACAGGGGTCAGCATGGGCACTCTGAACGGACTGCAGCTACGTAGCACTGTACGCAGCAAGCCGAGATGCACGGAGCGTTCTGACACGTTTCCGTCAAAGCCGGCGTTAACTTTTTCAGCAATTTGTGCTACAGTAGCTCTTCTGAGGGATCGGAGTCTTGGGTGCCCATGACCCTGTGACCTGTTGACCAGTTTCCTCCTTTACACTACTTTTAATAGGCGCTACCCCCTGCATACCGGGAACACCACACAAGACCTGCGGTTTCAGAGATGCCCTGACCCGCTCGTCTCGCCATCACAGTTCGGCCCTCATCAGAATCGCTCAGAGCCTTACGCGTCCCCATTTTTCCTGCTTAACACGTCAGCTTCGAGAACTGATATATCCCACCCCTTGACCAGTGCCACTGTAACCAGATAATCAGTGTTATTCACGTCACCTGTCAGTAGGCACTAGACCTACCCAGGATTCTGAGTAAAGCTGGAGGAACGCATCGGCTACAAAATCAAACCAAAATGCATCGCATCACAACAGATCCAACGGTCTGGTCAACATTGAGAACTATTTCTCTTCCTTATGAATTGAGATCATATCGTATCGTGTGGAAACCTGAGGTTTTACACTCCTACTAATATACACGCATGTGTTTATGTCGACATTTCCTGAACATATAAGATGTGAGCATTTACATTAGTGTATCTCTTTCATTGTTGTTTGTTTTTACTATGTATGCTTTTTTTATTACTATGTATGATTTTCATTCCTGAAACAAAGCAGTCACCCGTAGCAGCGGCAGGGTCGACTCCGGCCCTTCCTCTCCGATTAGGAAAGGTTTCTCTTAGCAGTTTTATAAGGAGGCTTTAGGGAGAAACTCTTCGTTAGGAACGTTTATTGCCACTTAGGAGAGCATTTAGCAGTAAGATAAGATTAGTTTGTAATGTAGAGCAACGGTCCCCAACCTTTTTTGCGCCACGGACCGGTTTAATATCAGACAATATTTTCCCGGACCGGCCTTTAAGGTGTGGAGGATAAATACAACAAAATAAAATGATGGGACCGGCATAAAAACTGGGGTATTTTTTAAATCTAATAATAAACGTGAATCCAATGTGAAATCGCAGCTTTATTAGCAGCGTCCTCGTAACATCCTCTCTCCCCCCTAACGCTCTCTGGTCTCTATGGTAAGGTTTCAACGTATCACGTGACCGAGACAAGCGTCTTGACCTGTGTCAAGAGTGAGTCGTAGAAGGATGTAACGGAGAGAATCCGCTCATTTTTCAGATCCAGATCATAAATAAAACGGAAATAATCGAAGTTATGTGTAGCTCTATAAACATTATCCTGACTAAACTCACTAAACTCAATGACTTAAGACCGATCTTAAAACTCAAACGTCAATACGACAGAAGACCGTCATACTTCCTGACAACTTTAATCCATGATACTTGCTATGATAAAAGTGTGTGTGTGTGTGTGTGTGTGTGTGTGGAGTACGGCAATCCCACTAACAATATTTTCCCTCGGTTTATAGTTCTGTGAATAATTCACAAACGTAACTATAAAGATGGACTAAGCCATTTAATACGTAATGGCAGGACTTAATTAATCGTTAATAATAAAGCAAGAAGCAAATAAGCATGAAATACTTCATCGTAACGTAGAGGAAGCGCAAAGAAAAGCGATCCGCCTCTCACGGCCGTTAGACTGGTACGCAGTTCTCTTTGGGGGATTTTTTTTTTTATGCGATTAAAATTCATAGAATTTTGAAAATCTTTGACATTTTTTTTTTTAAGTGCCGCATTATTAGTGCCATACAATAACAAGAAAAAAAATATTATGGACTAAATACTTGCACCTCAAATTATCCATGATCGTGCCATCACGATTCACAAGCAGCATTCCTCCTCCAAGCCTGCACGTTAGCGCTGAGCCTAGTTTCCATGGACACCATTTTCCTTAGTCTTAAGGAAAATCAAAAAAGGACAGCCTTTCTTTTTTATCTCTCTCTCTCTATATATAGATATATAGATATGGATATATCTATATAGATATATAGATATATATATAGATATGTATAGATAATCGATGATGCTAGGGCTTGAACCCACGGCCTTCTGATCAGTAACCCAGAGCCTTAACCCCTGAGCCACCACTGCCCAAATAACCACGCTTTACTACCGTGATGAGTAGAGAAGCATAACGCACCAGAGCTTGAGGCGGAAGGCCTGCAACAGCGGAAGACCACTTGGGGACAGGATCACCGAAACCGGTCAGATGAAGACTGGAATGATCACCTGGTCTTTTTCCAGAATTTCAGCTGCGGCTGCATGATTGGCTGATTGGAGAAACTGAATGAATCAGCAGGGGTGTAGGTTCTGTAACAGAAACACGTACAGGGCCATAACAGTGTAAGTGTAGAACAGAGGGGGAGATATGGTGGTGTCTCCGGAGATTTGTAGCGCACGCCTTTCATCGTACTGTAACCCGACCAGCACCAGAAGTGAATAATTGAGCTGGGTGTAAAGAGGGAGAGATTTTCCCCTGGTCTCTAGATCGGTTAATTAGACATCTTTGTTGATTGAACAAGACACTCAGCAGAGAAATTAAGAGCGTTAACGGAAAGCTTCGGTTCACTGCGTCTGAAAAGTCTGGTTTTAGAAAAGTATTAAATGTTCATGCATTGCTACTGTTACACTTATTCGAATAAGATTACTGACTAAATCTATCATGCTTTTTTTATACGTGCACAATGGAGCAGATCTATAAATAGCAGGATAAAACAGACGCGTTTTACAGTGCTTTCACACATCCAGACCCGAAGTCAGAGATGATAAAGGCTGTATATTACTTTTATACACACACACACACATATATATATATATATATATATATATATATATATATATATATATATATATATATATATATATATATATATATATATATATATATACACACACACACACACACACACACAGTATCTGACAAAAGTGAGTACACCCCTCACATTTGTGTAAATATCTGATTATAACTTTTCATGTGACAACACTGAAGAAATGACACTTTGTTACAATGTAAAGTAGTGAGTGTACAGCTTGTGTAACAGTGTCAATCTGCTGTCCCCTCAAAATAACTCAACACACAGACATTAATGTCTAAACCGCTGGCAACAAAAGTGAGTACACCCCTAAGTGAAAATGTCCAAATTGTTCCCAGTGTCAATATTTTGTGTGGCCACCATTATTTTCCAGCACTGCCTTAACCCTCTTGGGCACCAGAGCACTGCCTTAACCCTCTTGGAGTTCAGCAGAGCTTCACAGGTTGCCACTGGAGTCCTCTTCCACTCCTCCATGATGACATCACGGAGCTGGTGGATGTTAAAGACCTTGTGCTCCTCCAACTTCCGTTTGAACACCAACATGTACTGTGACATACTGAAGCAGAGCATGATCAGTATGCAGTATTCCAGCATGATAATGACCCCAAACACACCTCCAAGGCGACCACTGCCTTGCTAAAGAAGCTGAGGGTGAAGGTGATGGTCTGGCGAAGCATGTCTCCAGACCTAAACCCTATTGAGCATCTGTGGGGCATCTTCAAACGGAAGGTGGAGGAGCACAACTTTACACATCCACCAGCTCCGGTGATGCGTCATGGGGTGTGGAAGAGGACTCCAGTGGAACGTGTGAAGCTCTGCTGTGAACCCATGCCCAAGAGGGTTAAGGCAGTGCTGAAAATAATGCTGGCCACAAAATATTACACACTTTGGGCCCAATTTGGACATTTTCACTTAGGGGTACTCACTTTTGTTGCCAGCGGTTTAGACATTAATGTCTGTGTGTTGAGTTATTTTGAGGGGACAGTAATTGATACCACATTAAGCTGTACACTCACTACTTTACATTGTAGCAAAGTGTCATTTCTTCAGTGTTGTCACATGAAAAGATATCATCAAATATTTACACAAATGTGAGGGGTGTACTCACTTTTGTGAGATACTGTGTGTGTGTGTGTGTGTGTGTATATACACACATTTATTTATTTATATACACACACACAAATCTATCTACTGCTTCTTTTCACAGTTGCTCTGAAACGCTCATCAAGCTCAGTAGTGGGATCACTTCGGCACCTAGCCAGCGACTACATTGTTTAAGCATTTGGAAAAGCGAGACCGTTCCTATGAGAACACCTCTCACCCCATTCTCAGAGGACCTCCAAAGCGTGTGAGCTGAATTGTTAATTCAACTGGCATTCTGTTGATTCTCAGTACTGCTACTCAGTGCTTTTACACCACCTTCATCCACAAAATTGCTTTGTGAATATATTCGCCGGCAAACAAACCATTTAAAAGTTAAACAACCAAAATTCAGTCATGTTTCCGTTCAACTCTAATGTACATAGCCATGGCACAGAATCTGACCAATTACAGAGTCTCACATCTTACACTTTTTTTATATTGAACTAAACAGTGATGCATTCCTAATGTATTTATCACTACTGAGGTATTACTGATGTATTTATTATCACTACTAAACGTATGTAACGGACGTACTTGACCGATGTCGGTCTGCACATCCTCCGCTCACAGGATGATTTCTGTTTTGTGTGAAATTTCCCAGGAGATCAGCGGTATCTGAAATACTTAAACCAGCCCTTCTGGCATCAACACCTATGCTACTATTCAGAGATCACGTCTTTTCTCCCATTCTGATGTCTGAACATTAACTGAATCTCTGGACTTACATGATTTTCTGTACTGTTCTGCTGCCACATGATTGGCTGAGTGGATAACCGCGGGAATGAGTAAGCGTAAATATTCTCAATCTGATCACATGTCCTTGTTTTCCTAACAAATCACATGATGTCTGGGTTTAAGAACTGGACTAGACGAGAATACGGACGATGGACATCATTTACAACATACAAGCAAAATCTCTACGATGCCGGACTGAAAAGGAGGGAAAAAAAAACAAAAAAAAAAACCCTTCCTCAGAATGGCTTTTTAATTACAAACTTGCTTAAAACCGGCACGAAGGCTTCGTCTTCAGCATCAGACGTCAGATGAGATTTGGAGTACACGTATCGTTTTATGTAGACACGTTGTCGCGAATCTTTGCCTCGGAACTGGATGAGAGGACGAACTGTAACTTGAAAACCACCGAGTCTGATCCTGACGCTCTTCGCTTGTTTATGCGGTGAGGCTTTCAGACACTAACGAGAGCTCGACACGATAGCGTGTGACTCCGGAGCAGCAGATACCCATGCAACACTGAAAGGCTGAATGGACAGAGGAGAAAGAGAGAGAGAGAGAGAGAGAGAGAGAGACACCTGGCTGGCACATGCTGACGGAGGATGCTGAAAGATTGATGAGGTAGCGGCTTACCTTTATTCTGTGAGTCACGGCAAACACAGACTGAGCCGTGACACCACAGCTCGGTCAGACCCAAACAACCTGACGATCACCAGCGCTAAAAGCTACTTGGCATGGATTATTCAAGTACCTGCAGTCGCTTGGTTCTAAACAAATGCTTAAAAGAAATGCTTGTTAAAAAGAAACAGACGCCACTACTTGACATTCCCTCAAGAGAATATTATACAATTCATGAATTCTGCTGTCCGATACGTCTCCATACATAAGGGGAAATGAGCACTTTGTAGCAAATTGGTTCATACAGAGTTTCGATCATATCTTTTAAAGCCTTTGATAAAAGAAGGACGTATTGGAATGGTTCTCATGGCTGGATCGGGAAGCTGTCGCTAGGTTGCGATGGACTTCGACAGGAAACATGGCGAACACATCACACATCACACACACACACGACACTGCTGCTAAACGTGTTCAGATGTGCGAAACCAATACAGATTTGATTCCTTGTCAGAAAGGTACCCAGGGCATCGGACCGAAAACTGAGGGGTCTGCATCCGGTCTGGAGATTTGACTCACATATACGTGGTAAGGAAGCGAGTATCGCTCGGACGTTACTCCCGAAAACATTGTGAGGCATTATAACAATATAATAATAACAACAACAACAACAACTTACAGTCTAGAGCACACCCACTTCCTGTTTCAATCTGAATCCACGAAGCACTAAACAGATACAGATCTAGATAAAGGTACTGTGTAAACACCCCTGCTGTAAAGTCGGTAAGACTCTCACATTTCTCCCTCTTCCTGCATCAACTGCTCATAAAACAATGTTTATGACGGTGTACTGTAGGAATTTACAGCAGGTATAGTGCACAATCGTTACAATGTTCCTGATATGTGGTATTGTAACAGCCCTGCAACTGGTTTTGATATTTTTACATGATCTTCCACGGTTTTACATGTCATCATGCAGGAATATCTGCAAAAGAAGCAGCTGTTCCCGTATGACACGGTGTTGAGACGTGCACCGGTCAGTCCCTGGGGATTCTGCGGTCGCAGAACCGAGCACAAAGTCAAGCGCACCAAGTGATATCCGGTGGAGCTTGCGATTTTTCAAAAATCTGGCCGCAGATTTCGTGATGACGACGCGTCATGCGACGTCGTCATCACGACGTGCATCGAACACCAGTTCAGTTTCAGGAAAAGGTGTCGTTTACCGAGAAACATCGCTGTCAGAGTCTGTGCAAGACAATTTCCTGCAATCGTGATTTCGGCAGCTCAAGCATACAAAAAACCTGCTAATTTTTGGCGTGAACGTTCATGAACAACCAAAAAACAAAAAAAAAAAAACCACGGCGAAATCTTGAGCGGCCCGATTTTTTGCGAGGTTCTCAGCGCAAGCACTCACACCACCAAAGGTTATCTAATTACAGGACTAAAATTCGATGAAAGGCTGGTTTTATATTTCAAAAAGAGGCTCCATTTCTTCAGGTTTATGTGGCTGCGGATCAGGTGGTAGGGCCCGCCCACGGGACTCCACGTGACGAAGTGTCCTTGGGCAAGACACTGAACCCCAAGTTGCTCCCGATGGCAAGTTAGCGCCTTGCATGGCAGCTATGCTACCATTGGTGCGAGTGTGTGTGAGTGTGTGAATGGGTGAATGAGAACCAGTGTAAAGCGCCTTTGTAGAACCGCCATGGTTAAAAAAGCGCAAGCATCCAAACTGCCTGTGTGTGTGTGTGTGTGTGTGTGTGTGTGTGAGAGACGTATTGCTCTTTTCTTAAAGTAGAGAAAACTCAAGAAACTCAGAAACATCCAAAGGGTTTTCCCAGACCACCACACACATTGCTGTACGGCTATTTGTCTAACGTCATTTCATGTCTGAAATAAAAGGAACACTGTAAAAAATAAATAAATAAATAAATAAATAAAGTAGGACATTGTCCCGTTTTAAGCAGTCACGCTAACTGTGTCCTTTTTCCCCAACATGAATCATATCGGTGCTGAAATCATATTTAATCAATCACGCTATTAGAAGGTTGGCCTTTCCACAGATACACAGCTATACAAATGAACAAAAAAAAAAATCAATGCCGTAGTCCATCCCAAAGCTCGGTCACTTTCCTGAGACGAGAACTGGTAATGAGGGCGGGGCTCGGTTTCGGAAGAGACAAAAACCAGTGTTCACGTGGGTTTTGTCTGCGTGTTACAGTGTTTTATGTGTGTGTGTGAGAGAGAGATTTTAAAACAGGTGAATGGGGGAGCTATTGTGGAGAGTTACTATAGCAACATCAAAGCACGGGATGAAAAGAGCCGTCTATTATTATCGGCTTAAGCGCTGCGCCCAGGATGGAGAATTCCTCACGGAGCACAGCGCTTAGTCAGGTCCAATCTTTCAGCCAGGTCCGTGTATTAAAGCAACAAGGTCTCAAGCTTGGAAAAGATGCGAGATGCCAACTCGTGTGGAAAGTTAAAGTGGTTAAGGATAGAGTACCTTCCATCTCAACTCATGATGAACTACTCGTACACGTTAGAGCGCTTATAAAGATCAGCTTGATGAAGGGATGCTATAAAAGGATGTTGCTGCATTTCTTCTAATACACCATATGGCCAAAGGTTTGTACGCACCTGACTATCACAGACGTACGTGCTTGCTGAACATCTTCCACATTTAGTCCTGTTATAATAAGCTCCAGTCTTCTGTGAAGGCTTTCCACTAGATTTTGGAGCGTGACTGTGGGGATTTGTGATCATTCAGCTACAAGAGTATTAGTGAGATCAGGTACTGAGGAGGTCTGGGGTGCAGTCGGTGTTCCAGTTCATCCCAAAGGGGTTCAGTGGGGTTGAGGTCAGGGTTCTGTACAGGACATTCGAGATCTTCCAGTCCAACCTTCACACAGCATGTCTTCATGAGCATTGTCATGTTGGAACAGCTTTATGCCTCTCAGGTCCAGTGAAGGGAAATTCGCTGAGGTCACAAATCACTGAAATCATCCTTGTTAGGATCTAAGGACATGCGACATGGCAGTTTAGGCCTGCTTCATGGTGAATCCTTTTTAAAAACATGGTGCAATGAGATCAGAAGATGAGCGTCTGTGAATTCCCCTCTCTTCATTGGCGCTTTTAAAGTGAGTCAGACCTACTGTCCAAAAATCTCGATCCGTCTTGATGCGAAAGACGGAATCTGACGAGGCTGGTCTATAATATAGCCGTCTCTTCGAAATATAGCTGTACTTAACACGCTGGGTGTGGGCTTGGCTCGAGAATAGGTGATCATGATCGGTGAGGAAATATATAAAAGATATAATCTGGTTTGCAAGACCAACTACAGTATGTTGTGCTGCTTGGCACAGTTAATAAAGCTGCTTTGTTATCTTATTCCCAAAACAAGCACAACACCGTATAGTCAGTACGTTTACATGGACAACAATAATCCGATATTAGCCCGATAAAGACAATACTCTGATTAAGAACCTAGCATGTAAACAGGTACAAGGAAGGAATATTCTAAAAGCGACTCATGTAAACACCTTAATCACAATGGTCAATAATTAGATTACTGTTATTGACTACGTTGACATGGACATCAGTAATCTAATTATTGACCTTATTCTGAATAAGACAATATTGTGATTAAAGTGTTTACATGACATTTGTGTTTTTTTGTCTCAAACGACTTCAATTGGTGAAATCGAAATAGTTTTGCAACGGTCTTTCGCAGTGATGTTCGTCGGTAAATGAGACCTTTCAGCTGTACTAATGTTCGAGACCCCTGAATTGACGAGAGCTTTAACAGAATGCGCATTTTGATGATGTCACATGGCGCATCTTGGCCCAGATCTGCAGAAATATCTGCGGTAATTTTGAAAAAACCGCAAGCTCCTCCGAATACCGCGGAGTTTCCTTGATTTTGCGTTCATTTCTGCGATCGCAAAAAATCCTGCAGGGACTGCCTAAGCGAACAAAACTACCAAGTGGGAGGCGTGTACTCTCCCTCTCCTGTCGATCACAGGGACACTATCCAATCGTGGGCATCATAAGCTCACGTATGCGGAAGAGGGCGGATAGCACTTTCCTTCGAGTGCGTTAGGCCACCCTGTTTAACAAAACAGCAGTTTGTTTTTTGTTTTTTAAATAATAATGAAAAAATTAAAAATATAAAGACTGGCTGGCTTCACGTGTCTCAGAGCAAGCACGTGCTCCACCCTCCCTGGTTCTTAGCTGTGGTATGAGCGAGCAGAGTTAGCGAGTGGGTGTGAGATAATTTCTCAACACTGGAGAATCGTGAAATGATATTTTTGATATAACGCCCACTCTAACTGCAGGTTTCTCTGGCAGGAAAAAGAACAACATCTTCCCGCCGCTGACAACATGATTATCACCAGCGCACAGACTCCATCAATCACACTCCAAACAGCAGCATGGATCAGCTCGAGCAGACTTCCAGCTCCACAGCCTCGACCTGTGTGTGTCTGAGCAAAACCTTCACAACAGCTCACCCCAATCACAGTCTTTGTGTTCGACATCAAAGAAAAGTCATGTACCACCTACACACACACACACACACACACACGCGCACACGTACACAAAAGCTTTGACCCACACAGAATTAGTCATGAAGGCTGTACTTCCTCAGAACAAAGACGAAGTAAGACAAGCCTGACAAGTGCCTCATTCCCCCACATCCTCGATTCTCTGTGAAATGAAAGGACCAGACATATAATATACTTCAACTAAAGACTGTAAAATGGAGACTTTTGTCTGTCAAGTGAACATCTAATTGGATTATGAATCTTGTCACAAATACGACTTCACGCCCAGATGACGCTGAACTGAGCAATTACAAATTGAACCCTTCCATGCAGAGTCTCCACGCTTCTCGACATTCACTTTATGGCTCTTTTTATGTTAGAAGTTAAAACATGAGATCAACTCCAAAATCATTACAGCATTACTGTGAATTAACAAACTTCTGTAGCTCTCCGGACTATTCGTCACTCGCAGTCTTGACTAACTTTCTACATTAAAAATAATTTTTTATATATTATTTAATAAGTGTGTGTGGGGGGGGGGGTTAACCTCCTAAACTGTATACATTTTGTACGTTCAGAAACTATATTTTCTTCTCTCTCTTTTTTTTTTTTTTTTTTTTTAATTGTCTTCAACATTACATATTTTAGACCTTAAGAATAAACATTTTGTACAGTGAAACATTTCTTTATTATTATTATTATTATTATTATTATTTCAAGCGCAGACTTTTGTAATCAGATAACCCATTTCCTTTTTTACAATTTTCTTCATGATACTTTTTCATTTAGACAGAATCAAAATGTATACATAATGCAATAAAAAAAGAAAATAAATAAACATCTTTTTATCTGCATGTATACGCATCAATAATTTAAGCATGAAAGGGTTAAATAAGCAGTTTTTCTTCTCTCCCCCTAGTGGTGAGTGAAAGAAATCAGATCTTTAAACAAAATTTTAACCGTTTACTCAAATAGCTCATTCAGGGCAATACTAAATCAAATAAAAAAAGAAAATTTCATGATCCTCCTACAATTATTAGTTTTTTTTTTATTATTAACATTTTACAGATTCTGTAAGGGTATATAAATTGATGACATTAACTGTACATAGGGTTGGCATTTGGAAATTTGAGATACTCCTGACACTTTAGATCCTAAATATATAATGCATAAAAAGAGCTAAGGGGTTTGATCCACTCTACACACAAATGGGGCTGACTTTAATGCAAATCAGTTTGATAAATGTTAAGGAAACGGATTTTAAACACTTTTTAAATTTTTTTTAAATCATCTAAAATTCTGCACGCCGTATGTACACTTATGACCTGGACGATGTCTGTCTGCCAGGTAAAAATAAAACACTTCGGTCATTGGCTCGACAAATATAGATTGAATATTGGTGGAACAAAGTCCATAGCAAAAAGAAAATGTCAACTCACCCCTGTGTGTGAACAGTGACGCAGGGCTCAACCTTTCATCGGTTGTAAAAAAGGAGGAGCAGAACATGTCGGCTACGCCTAAGTGCAAAATACTCGGGTAATTGTACTTCGTTATTGTCCTTAAGTATTACTTGGGGGTATTTATACTTTACTTGAGTGTCAATGAAACGGAATACTCGTATTTTACTTAATTACATTTCCTTCATGGTTTTTATTTAGATCTCCTAGTAGCTACTACTTGAGCATCCAATCAGTGTTCAACATAGAAATAATTATTAAGAATCGTCCCAATTCATCATCGACATCCTCATGCTACACAATGTAGTTAATGCTATAGCTATCCGTGTGTGTGTTTGATAATGATGGATAATCCACCGTACCGCAGTGTTGAACTTGTGGATGAGCGCTCCTGGCTCTACCTCAGTAAAACGTTTCCGTATGCTGAAGTAAACAACCAAATGAACTCATTTGAAAAAGCATGTTGGGCTAAGTTTTGCCAATTTGCTAACATGAACTGGATATACGTAACTAAGCAATCCCGTTTGCATTGCTAATGCCTGGTGAGACTAGCATCCATTCCAGCAGCTAACACAATCAGATAGACAAACCAAGTCGCATTCTAGCTAATGGGAAATATTGTTTGTTTACCGGATAGTTTACTTCTGATTAATTCATTAGCAAACTAGTAATGTACGTCCAGCACACTTACAGAGAATGAATGATGATTTCAGGCGGTTTCTGACCGAACATGACAACACCTCAACACGTTTTTTTATGGCTACTTTTAATAAAGTACGATTCTGACACATTGTCTATACAGGTACATTGACATCAGTACAATTTCTCAGTACATTTTCCACCCCTGCTCCTAGGTGCAGGATTATACTCGGCCCATCCAGCTCCTGTGAACGGAACTCCACTGAATAATAACGCCGATTTGCTTAGGATTTAGAGTTTCTCCCTCAGAAAGTTAAGCAGCGGTTTTCTGCCTTGTTTACCGTATCCCTTCTCCTTGTCTTGTCCCACGGAACCTTAAGGAGGATCTGTAAGAAGATTTACGAACACACAAACACAGGTCTGTGATAATCTAACACGGGGGGGATGACGGGACACACGATGCAATTAGACCATTCGGACAAAAGAACTAAATCAAGTACAGAATGAATAAGCTAGGGCTGCGAACAACAAATAATCAAACAATCGGCTTTAACGTGGCTTATGAAGGACGGCTGTAACGAATATCACTGGACGTTTTTGTTTGTTGTTGAATAATCCAATGATTAATCCCTGTTCCCAATAACTAACTAACTAACTAATTGTAATTATGTTACAAATAAGGAATTTTTCATTTCACTGCACATGGATCCTTCTACGTCTTCATCTAAACTTTACTAAATCAACACAGATGTTCCTTATCAATAATCTTACCAAGCATTTTTTTAATATGAATCGATAACATATTTCAGTCCCCAAGCTTTTCTCTTTTTCTTTTTTTTTTTTTTTTAAACTGCCAACAACAACATTGGGCTTTGTATGCGCTGTATGGTGCTGTAGCATCGGCGTTGCTGCTTTCGCTATGGCACAATAATGCAACGTTATTAAAATTATTTTCAAATCACTAAAACGTCACCATTAATGACCAGCGCTCATACACACAAAGGAGCAGAGGTGCTTTTGCATGAAGCGACTTAGATGTTAAAAAGTCGAGGGTATACAGTGGGGGATATAATTATTGAACGCATCAACATAGTTTTCAGTAAATATTTTTCCAACGAGGTTATTCACATGAAATTTTCACCAGACATCAGTATGAACTCAAGAAATCCACACATATAAAGAATTCACAACGTTAAAGTCCATAAATGAAGTTATGTGCAATAAAGTGGAATGGACACGGGAAAAAAGTACTGAACACGCTAACTGAAATGTATTTAATACTTAGTGGAGAAGCCTTTGTTTGTAATGACGGCTTCAAGACATTTCCTGTATGAAAAAATTTATGGGGCGCAGTATGCAGGTGTGATTTTGGCCCATTCTTCTGAACATGTCTTTAAATCTGGTCAAGTCAGGTGATTGACTGGGCCATTCCACTTTAATACACATAACTTTATTTATGGACTTTAACGTTCTTTATATTTCCAGATTTCTTGAGTTAATAGTGATGTCTGGGGAAAATCTCATTTGAATAAGCTCATAGGAAATATATTTACTGAAAAAAAAAAACATTGACGCGTCCGATACTTATTTCCCCCATGGTACATTGCATTTTCTTCTCTCTAGTACACAGTTACACTCGTCACATTCCATCTCCAAATGTTACGATACTGATATCTGCTGAAAACAGAGCAAACTGTACATTTCTAGTTGTTCACACAACGAACACAGCAAGTCAGGTAAGCTTTGCTTTCAAGGTCTACAGTGCGAAAGTCCAGAGAGGCCGTGTGATATTTACATTTTTCTTTTCTTGCGATCTCAAGTAAACAAAAGAGCACAATCGCACACACATTCACACACTACAACTGATAGTGACGGGATGACCCGGAGGAAACCTGAAGCATGAGGAGAACAAACTCCACACACACAGGGTAGGCATTTGAACCCCCGAACCCAGAGGTGCGAGGTAAACATCCCAACCACTATCGACGGAGCCACCATTTCGAAAAACAACAACTTTTGCTCGTTTGGAATAACACCCAAAAATAAATAACTAACTCACTCATGGCCTTTCTGGACTTTTGGACCACAAGCTTACTGTGCAACCTGAACAGTCAGGACAAATCCTCTGCAAATCATTCATAATATTTCACATTGTTTTTCCTTCTACCGGTAAAGTATATAAAGTAATGTCATTTTATTTACAGATCACCTAAAAATTCATGGTCTACCTACATTTAGACCTTTGTGAGCTGATCAATTGGTCACGGACCCCAAAACCTCCAAGAGTAAAGCAACGGACACATCATTCTGCTGATCAAGCAGAAACAGTGGCATGATTTCAAATCCACGTCAGTAACCGGAGCTTCTTCCTCTTTTCTAACATTTGCTGATCTCTCAGAACGATCTCCAACCTGTCCAAACCATCATGATGGCCGTCATCCAGAGTCAGCAGCATAACAAACACATAGCCCTAAGCAGCTCCTCATTCCCTGCCGAGGAAGCACTGAGGAGTCGGGTGCGGGAAAACGCTTCTTAAAACACTCTCCTGCTGTCTTAACCGTGGGATTCTAAAGACGGCCGTGAAGCTTCGCCTCTGTTCTCAGTTCATTTACAATCAGCTCACAGCGCAGGCAGAGACGGCTACGCTGAGAACAAGCCGGTTATTCTGATGCATACAGCAATTACGCAGATCAAATGTTGAGAGTATGCTCGCTTCTGATTGGTCAGTATTAAAAAAGGTTAGAACCCTTTCGTGAGGCAAAAGTTCTCCTGCTCTGCAAGCGATAGGAAAACCACGAGCAACCAACTAACCAATCAGAACAAGCAGGCATCTCTTCATGCTTGGCAAGTCAGTGTGTTTGGATGCGTGTTCACATTTCAAGCATCAAAACAGCTAGCTTCAGCTACCTTTCGCCAAACTCTCCAACTGTGCTTTTAAAATGTTATGCAGTGTTTTCATACACCTTATACTTGTGTGGTGCGGCCAGGTACAGTATAAGGCAATGGTGCTACTACCTGAAATGGAGCAGGAATAAACGAGGAGGCAGAAGAACCTAAAGAGCTCGGGAACATCATCTTTCCTGCTAACTGTTGGACTTGATTTACAAGATTAGTTTGGGTTTTATGAGTATGCTCGTTACACACTGTTCTTGGGTCACTTGCAGTACGTTATTCAGGTAAAAGGTGCTACCATGGAAGAGCGAACTCGGAAGGACAGGAGGACACAGAACGGATCTTGGCGAGAACTGAAGCTTCCTGTTGCACAGTGGACCGTCCCAGCACATTTCTAGTAAAGGGACCGGGTCCTCATCTCTTCAGTGCTCACCGAGTAATACGTTTCAGCGGGTTAGTAGACTTACTGTTAACTGGCTGATTAAGCAAAAGTTATTTAAGCATGTTTTACATGTAGTGAGATCACTGTTCGGAACGGCAAGCTTTACGTTAACTAAAAACTAAGCTAACGAGATTACCGTAACCTCAGGATGGAAGCTAGCGTAGTTTAATTACGATACTTCTGAGGGATAAATCCGACTTTCCAACCACCTCATATTTTATATATAATAAACCAAATCAAAACCATGGTTTTTAGATGCACCTTTAGATTACTGTCGTTAAAAAGATGTTTTGCAGCCATGGCTTACGGGACTTCGAGCGGGTTCGGTGCACTCGGGTCTGCATCCGATGCATCCTCGACATCGAGCACGCATCCGGGTAAGTTCATGCGTCTCCGGTACTTGCGTTCGCGAGTATTGGAACTGAACTTGGTCGTCTCGGTTACAGCTAATAACTTGTTACGTTCTAACGTAAGCATTCCTGACCTTGTTAACGGGTAATAAAGCAAAAAGGAAAAGACAAAGGGTTAGGTAAACGACACGCATTACATATGTCTGAGCCACACCCCCTTCTCCTCCACCCCCCGAGCCACAGGCGGTACTATTGTAAATCGGCGATCGTTAGAGGGCACGATAATATGACTGCACACAATCCCACAAGCCTACCTCAGTGCCAAAGTATTTTTCAAAAGTAGTGGGAAACATCGTCAGGAATACTTACAGTAATGAAGCCTTGATGGTTTACAGAACTTAGCCTTGCACCGAGTGTTGAAGAGATTACAAGCTAACTACAAGCTAACTACAAGCACAAGTCTGCATCCAACAATTGTATAGCTCTTATACGTACACATCGAGCAGGACATAAAGGTACAGAAGGAGGTACAGGTCGTTACTAGCAGAATCACTCGGACGTGTTTGGGGTATGGTGCTCATTAACACACACAATGACTCACGAGGCGTTGCTGATTTCAAACGGATTAACCCAGATTAACAGGAGTGCAGGCTCGCCCGAGAGTACTTTTCGAGTCTATAATAGTCACTGCTTACCTCGTAGTGCATTCAAATGTTCGACAGAAAAGTGACCACTGAGCACCAGGTCCCCTTGAGCTCGGGTTTAAACCAGTAAACGGAGACAGGACAAACACACTGCATCATCAGAAGGAAAGTATTTACTCAGCACTAATATCTAACTACTTAAATCCAACTTCAGAGTCAACGTGAAGCGACCGGTCTATCGCATGACACACAGCTAAAAGGGTCACACTCTACTAAATACAAATTCAGCTCTACTCTATACTTTACTAATTCTCCATCAGAAGCCACTCTCTGGGATTTACTAGCTAATGTGTCCCTTGCTTCGATAATCATGTATATAGGCTATATAACTTGTTTGCGTTTGCCTAGAATATCATACCATATATCAATAAAATCTTGAACACTGCCATGACAAACACTTCAGAGCCTACCTGAACAAGAGGTGGAGATTCAGGAAGTCAAAACTTTACTTTTATACACACGCATGGTTCACAGATGCCGCCTTTATGTTGCCATTACATAAAACCTGAGTGAGGAGGAGAACGAGCTCTGTTTGAAGAGACTCTCCGCTGTACTTTGGTGATTAGGATTTGCATCTACTGTTGTTCTCAGAGCAGCGGCTTAATCCTCTAATTAACCTCTTACTGTACAGTCGGGAGAGGACCGAGCCTTACTGCACTAGCGACAGACCGGACACCTGTTGAGGGCAAAGGCACGTTTTATGAGCTCTAATTAAGAGCTAATGAGGTGCAAGAACAAGCTGCTCTGGGTTACTGATCAGAAGGTCAGGAGTTCAAGCCCCAGCACTTGGACAAGGCCATTAACCCTCAACTGCGCAGTTGTATAAATGAAAGTCGCTCTGGATAAGGGCATCTGCCAAAAATGCCATAAATGTATATGACTACTGACTCATAACTGCCAGGTTTCTAAGTTACATTCTAATGTCACCTTAGACTTCATTTCAGTTCTGTTTATACTGTGTAACTGGGTGGGTGGTGCACTAATCGTAGGGTTGGTGGTTCGATTCCACAAAGCAGCTTTACAGAAACCTGGATGTAGATGCCTAATGAGCAAGCCAGACGCGACAGTGGTGAGGAAAATCTGCTTGATCCGACATGAGGAAGAAACCTTGAGAGGAACCAACTCAAAAGGGGAAAAAATACAAATAAATATCCTCCTCCTCTGTATGACACCGGATAGTGTGATTATGGGCCATTACACTTCTGAAACTGTATACTATGAAGGCAAAAACAGTGCGGGGTGCATTGATCTTCATCAGGGTCTAAAGTTATCCGCTGGAGAATAGATGAGAATGAAACAATTTCAGTAAGTGCAATCTTTAGGATATCTAAGTGAGGCCGTCCTCAGCCATCTTTAAGGTATCCGTGTGGTACCATCCACAGCAATCTTTAGGTTAACCATGACGGTCCATCCCCGGCAGCAGCCGGGGATTCTCCAAAGCAAAGAGTAGAGCATCAGGACTGACCAGGCAGGTCCAGAGGGCGAAAGGAGTTAGGGTCAGGAACTGATATCTCATTAAGATTACAATTAACAAACAGCTGCACTGAGAATTTCTGAGTTCAGGGGTTCAGTTCCTGGAACAGCTTCTGGTATAAATCAGTCTCTCCAGGATTTCGCCATTGTAGAAATGAACGCAAATAGCAAGCAAACTCCGCAATATTCCGAGCAGCTTGCAAGCTTTCAAATTTATAGCAGACCGTCTGCAGATTTGGGTCAAGACGCGTCGTGTGACGTCATCAGGACTCGCATTCAGCCGAAGCCATGTTCGATTCACGTGCATCGAACATGGAGTGCAACTAAAATGTTCTGGATATTTGGACTGAGAAAAAAAAAATTATAATAATTGAGTGGTTTGTTAGTTTTTTCTTCTTCTTCTTCTATCATTGGTCAATTTCTAACCAATGAATGAAAACGTTTTACAAACTTTCATCTTCAGCTGTACATGCCAACGTTTTTGTTTTGTTTTTCCTTCTTCTTCGCTTTTTTAGTTTATTAGCTTATGTGGAACCAACCAAACCAAAGAGCAAAACAAACAAACCAAAAAAAAAAAACATCCATTTCTCTCTGATAATTGATCGACAGGTGTGAACGCACCCTAAAACAAAGCAGATCTGAACCATTTTCTTTAAAGCATGTGACTACTGTCTAACTCCAATAAAATTCAACTGAATCTATACACGCTCAAACAAACTGAAATACAGCTGCACACGTTAGCACTGGAGCATATGACAAACAAACAGGCCAGAAAACCATCATAAAATATTCATCATAATCTGAATAGCAGCCACATGCTAGATTTCAGCCGTCCGTTCCTTACCCTGAAGGGGGGGTTAGAGGGAAATCGACTCCCATTATAAAAATCTCCTTCATAACGTTTTACAGAATTCATCAATTTCACCACTTCCCGGAGATCATAAACTGCTCGCAGGAATGCGTGACTCCACCCAATTTCGACATCAGCTAAAAGATCCAGCCTTTAGGAGTCACAATGACAAAAACAAAAGGTCATCTCTTTAAAAGGAAGAAACTGGAGCTAACTCAGAGCTGCACTGAGATTTAAGGAGTTCACTTCCTGTAACAGCTCCTGCTTATAAGCTATTATTATTACGCCTAAAGCCATTTTTAATGAACACACAATCCCCTCCATTATAAATAAAACACGAGCATGCTGTGCCTCAACATATACTAACAGCTTCTTAAAAAAAAAAAAAGACATGAAACTTTAATCGGAATCATTAACGTATTTTTTATGTAAGCAGAGCCGATAAACGAGCTCGAACGACTTTAAGACCAACTTTAATAGGTGACATGGCATGAGGTGTGCCGGGGAGGCAGTGAGACTCCGAGCACAAGTTTCTTCTGCTTAGAACTGATAAGCAGGTGTGATTTCTTAGTAACAAAGTCATAAAAGAATCAAATTTACGTCAGCGGTTTGGCAGAAACGGAGTAATCGGACACCCAGCTGAAAGTCTGGAAAGTCTAGATCATGCAGCGTAGGATGTGTTTACAGTAACGACAGCGCAGAAAGACGCGGCAGTGTGTCCAAGCCAGACGGTAAAGAAAGCAGGCTAGACATACTTCTAGAATATTTCAGACTACGTGAAGCCGATTTTACAGACTTTACTGGGAAAAGGTGTTTTTTTTATTTAGTAGTAGTAGTAGTTTTTCAATTTTGCTTTAATTGCACTTTTATATTACGTTTATGGTTAAGTGTAGAGGTGTGTCCAAGACTCCGCCTACTCCTGAAGGAACTCTGACATGCCCCGCCTACTCTCGTGTGGTATTTTTGTTCGTTTCACTATTTCACTCGAACGGTGCGAATAAAATATACAAAAATACTGACGTCCTGAACAAATGCTCGTTGTGACTGACAGCACTATGCTGGAAGGTTCATGCATCTTGTTTAGTCCACAGTATTACTGAGGGTGTTGAACGACATGCACTCCTCCCTTAGAGGGAAGGGCCGGCTGTAAAACATCACCACCACCACCACCATGCTGAAACAACATCAGCAGAGTCACGCTGTTCAGGACAATACACATGGATGGAAACCTGCTGGCACGAAGACAAACAAAAACAAAGGACATGAGGCTTTAACAAAAACAGAAAGAAACCCAGCAGAAGAATTTTAATTCTACTAAATTTAATGAAATCGTGACGGGGTGGGGTGGGGTTATCTGTTTTAGGTACAGTCTCTGGACCAGCAGAAGGGGAAGGTGATTTTAAAAAAAGAGGCTGAAAAGAGCACATTTTACTGTCATTTATCGAAAGGGGGGGTGGGGGTAATTTTTGCTGTGAAAATAATAGAAAGTGCAATTTACGCAACACAATTAGATAACTAACAGCTGAGGATCATTCTGTAGCGTGTTCATGAGGCGTTCTTATATATGTGGGGGTGGAAAAACAACAGCAGAAAGCAAAACGGATCAAAAACACCTGGAAGAAATGAGTGCAAATTAACTGGATGTAGTCATGACCACTTTTTAAATTGATTAAATTTAACACAAATTTATCTCTCTCTCTCTCTAATATATATATATATATATAACTAATTTCCCCCAGTCATGTCTAAATTATGTAAGCTAAGGTTAACAGCTAGCAAAGATTTTAGCAATACAATAAGATCCATCCTTGTCCTTGATAATGAAATATTCATTCTGTTCGTTCTCGCATTATAAACGATGCTTTTTGTTTTTATTTATAAAGAAGTTGCTTAAGGCCCAGCAAATGTTGCGCTACGCTGCCCTGCGTGTGCCTCGTTCTCAAAGTGGGGTTTCAGGGATGCCCAAGGGTCTGTGAAGCACAGCCAGGGGTCCAGGATGTTCTCATTTTTTTCACAGTGGTAGAACAGGCCATTATTAAAGCTAATAAGCCGAGAGATAATGTCTTTAGCACGTAAAACGAAGTCTTGACTTTGAACACGCTAATTTGACTCGGGTGAGCAGAGCTGCACAATGAACTGACTGAAAGCACAGCTGCCATCCGTTAAAGTCCACACGATATCGAAAGCGATGTTTTGTGCCTTTTAGTATGAATATGAATCAGCCTTCGGGTTATCGATGAGCTAGTGCGCTCCGACACGACGACTAAACTCAAAATGTACAGTCTCTCTCGAACATCAATACGGATCAACGGTTTCGATGACCTCATCCTGCACTTCAGATTCTCGTCAGATTTTCTGCCCAATCGAATGCTCTCTAGAATCTGAAGCGTCCCGCCCACAACGTTATAAATAAATCACATTGCCGAAGTTGCCGTTGTTGAGCGAGAGGACTCGTATCGGCAGGCACGTGTCGTAAACGTGTCTGTTCGAACGCAACTGTAAGCTGGTTAAGAAGGAGATGGCTTGAATCGATTCGCTTTATTGCGCAGTTACTGACCGTCAAGTACGGCTTAGCACGGGCTGTGAGGTAAGCTAAACGCTATTGGCTATTTAAAAAGGGTGAGGTAAGGGCACTTGATATGCCCCGCCCTGACTCCCTGTTTCAGTGGAAATTACGTCAACACATCGAATAACGCCGTGCGTTTCAAGGCGCTTTAAGGCGATCCTGTGGGAAACAAACATTGCCAACAATTTGTTGTTTTCTTTAAATGCAATTCTACTAGTAAAGCGACTTATTCAGTAAAACATGAGCTTCTAGAAACAATCAACATATTCAACACGCGTACAAATGGAGAGTTGTTTTTTTTTTGTTTTTTAACACAACGTCACGTGTTTGTAATAGTGTACGCGGTCTGTACCGAGTGTCCAAGTGAAACCGATACCAATACTGTAACAAAAACAAATTCGACAGCTAACATCAGCATGCTTCGAACAGAGAGACTACGTGGACACGGTTTTTCCAGAAAGGAACCGTAGGATGGGTTTTCACCCTTGGCGCTTTTCCTCCGAAATCAGCCGACCAACGATCTTTTCCGTGGCAAGAACATTTCTCCTACTGCTTTTCCAAGCTCTGGACTGGAAAGCAAGTGTGTGAAGTGAGTCACTATACTGAAGGCATGAATTGATGTTGGACTGGGTGAATAAACACACACACAAACACACACACACTCGTGTTGCTATGTAGCTGAAAATGAAACGGGTAGCCTCCCCGCTCGGATCACAATATTCTTAACACCGGACAATGACAGCAAGCTAGTGAATTTAGTACGACGTAGGCTGTTTATTTATCCAAGGAGGAAACCGGTTACTGTCCGGATTAGTCCCATCGGAACGATGACAATTAGTAAAGCTGGCGTATTTCATCTCGTCATGGATTTGTAAAGTGACGTATGAAAAACGAGCCCTGGGTCGAATATAAACGTAACAGGGTCCAAAGTCCAAAACCTAATGTAAACTTTTACTCGGTACACAAACACAAAGCTATTTGCAGTTAATTTTCAACAGAACCATATCTGAACACCACAATGGGGGGTTTTTATTTCAGACTGCCATGACAACACATACATAGTTCACTGCGAAAACATATAAGCTAATGTATTTTTTTTTTCTTTGAGAAAATGACAATGTATATATATTTTTAAAAATATAATAATTAAAAAAAAAACATTTGACCAAAAGTAGGCTTGGACTTTTGGACCCTACAGGTCAAAAATACCCAGCAGCCTCCAGTGTATTAAGCCTGGTTCAGATAATGTGCTTTTTTTTAAATGACCTTTGTATTATAAGGTTCCATGGGAAAATGTTTACATCCCAGAAAAAGAGAAACGCGGCGAGAGGGAATCTGATTAGTGCGAATAAAGCACGATTGTTGTGAAGAAGGACGGAGAAAGTCACAGGCTCACTATAGCATTTGAGGATATCTGCAAGTATAATCATACTGAACAAGACACAAATTTGCAAATACAAAATAAAATACAGCAATGTATTCTGATTTAAAAACACTTTAATGTTTATATGCTTAACTCGCCTGTCGTCTTAACCGACACCAATGCACACTTATCCATTCATCTTTAAATGAATTACTATTATACCCAGACTAGCATGTTTTACCTCACGTGTGTGTCCAGAACACAAGTTAAAGTCAACTTTGCCATTAAGGAGACGACTAGAACTACCATGTTTACTGTTAACCAGTGCCGAAGCTGTATATAGTTGTGCCCAAAAGTTTGCATACCCCTTGGGGAATCTGCTAAATCTTAATACTGTTAATAAACTAAGAGGGATCATAATCCCATGCAAGGGGTATGCAAACTTTGGGGCACAACTCTAACTTTAGAAAGTTTCATTCGTGTGTCTGCGTGTATGATTCGTTACAGGTCACGATTTTTTAAAATGCCAGCTAGGCAAACCCTTTGCAGTCAGTACCACAGTTAGAAACAGGCAACAAATTGGATCGAGTGAGTGGGATGTAAAGCTTAAAACCAGGAATTAAGAATGATAAAAGTCCGATGCGGGCTGCATGAGGCTGTATGATAAACGGTGGAGTGGAACTGTATCCGACGTTGCGCCGATTCCAATCGAATTAGCAATTAGCAGAGTTATGAAAACATGCTGGAGGACGCTAATCGAAGAGAATAACTGGGTAGGCTGAGCTTCACTGACGCAACTGATGCTTTTGTTTATCGTGTTAACTTGAAAGAGATAAGGTACCGTTCTGTTTCATTTGCACAAGTTAACTGCGTCGTGTAACTCGGCCAAAGATGGGAAGAAAGTATCCAGCCTGTAGGAACAACTAGATGTTACACGCTACAAAATGGTGGATTATTTACATAACCCAGTCGCGGAGGGGAGCGAATTGTGTCTTTGTGCTGGGTTATTTTAGATTGTGTTAAACACAACACAGACGCTGGGTTACCATTAGAGCCCAGAATCCAATCAGCCAATCAGGTGGCAGAAGTGCAACGCATGAAACCATGCGCAAGAGCTTCGGTTACCAAAACTGACCAGTTGATGTTATTTTTTACAGTTTGGGTGAGTCTGTACCCATGATAGCCTCAGATTCCTGTTCTTGGCTGACAGTAGAGGAACCTCGTGTGGTCTGCTGCCGTTGTAGCTCATCCATCTCTAGGTTCGATGTTTCGTGCATTCTGAGATGCTTTTCTGCTCATTATATGAGCTACTGTAGCCTTCCTGTTAACTTGGACCAACCTGGCCATTTTCCCCTCATCAACAGGATGTTTTCTGCCTGCAGACCAGTCACTCGCTCGATGTTTTTTTGTTCTTCTGTCGATAAACTGTAGCTAGCTAAATACAAAGGTGAGGCTAGTTTTAAAAGTTAAAACAGCGTGCTAAACGGACACCCACAAGCTCAGCGCTACGTGTCTGCCTACAACTAAGGGACAACGATGTAGATATTCTGGGGGAAAAAAAAGACTCTGATGAAAATTATTCGGTGGTACCGTAAATATGATAAAAACAAATCTGTGATTTATTTAAAACAAAAAGCTCCTTCTTTAAGTTCTGTACTAAATTAATTCATGTACTCATGTTGCTAAATCCCCAAATGTAGATTTGATTTACTTTACTGGGTTAAATGTGAGATTATCTTGCAAGTGCTCACAAAACTTAAGAAAAAATAAAAATAAAAAGTTTACTTGAACTGAAAAAGGGGGGGGAGGGGCATGTTTTTTGATCCGGATTTGCATGTGCTTTACTTTAAACTGATTTCATTTTGAGCGCTGTGAACGGGTTGTTTTCGAAGCATCTTGTTTTGCGTCAGCTTTAAGACCCAAGGCTATTGCATTATGAAAGACGGACGCTGCGTCCCAGTTCGCCTACTTACACTATACACTAAAAGTACATATTTTTGAGCGTAGAAGAGCACAAAAGAGCATGCAAGTACTCTCGGATACTATTTAGTCTGAATTGTGGGAGAATTGGGACGCTTTTGAAAGAGCTTCAGTAAAGGTTTTCTTTGTGTTAAGTAGTTCTGCTGGGTTCTGCCAGTTCAGTCATTATGAAGGCTGATGTGTTCGCTGGAGTGTTACTTCTAGCTAGAACCATTAAAGTAGCTAGAGTCCATTAAGTAGTAATGATCATGTTTAGATGACGCATACTTTTTTGTGTTGAGATTTATATAGTTCATTTACCTCAAGTTCGACCAAAAATCTACTTTTCTACTTTTTTTTTTTTAAAGAAAGAAAGCAAATGAGTTAAATTCACTTACTTTTTTTTTTTCATGAGAATCATCCTTGGTGCCATGTAAACCTTTCTTCAAATATGCTTAGTTAAACTTACTTAGATTGTATGTCTAGAAATGTAGAATTATTCCACCAGAGTTTTCTTTAAATAAAAAGAAATATTTCACTCCGACTAATAGCAGCCGCACCGATTGCCTAAGTAGGTCATCCTGACATGTTTATCCTGCCGGTTTCACTCCGATTCACATCTCTGGACCCCGGCATCAGACTCATGATGCTGCGAGTGTGAGTCTCACCTTCTCACAGTGATAAAATGCCCGATCCTCCCATCGTCGGGTAGAAGGACAGAGGAACATGCTCAACAGTGGAGAAAAGTCTTCATCAAAACATTTATTCACGTAAATATCAAGTGTAGTCATTAAGAATCTCTACTGACTATAGTAAAGTATTGCCTTGTCTAATTATGTGTTGATTATGTGATATATATATGTAAATAAATGTGATTACACATATTTAGAGTTGCAATATGTTAAGTATTGAAGTATCTGAACATGTATAGTACAGCTGTTTTGTCTGATGGATGTAATAGGCACATGGACGTGTACCCTGCTTAATGTAATGCAAAATAAAATAAACAAACCACATAAATGAAAGACTTTTTTTTTTATATAAGCTTAAGCCTTCATTTCCATGCAGCAAGCAAATCATAATGATTCTTTTCAACAACAACAAAAGTGCAAACATAAAAAGTAAGACAAACACAGTAAGATAATCCAGTGTCCTCCACTAATATCGGCACCCTTGGTAAATATGAGCAAAGAAGGCTGTGAAAAAATTCAAAAATGTTCTGCTCTCATGGAGATCAAACAAAACAGGGTTTTTGTTTCCAAAAAAAAAAATCTTTAACTACAGGTGTGCGACAATTATTGCCACCGTTTTAGTCAATACTTTGTGCTACCTACCTTTGCCAAGATAACAGCTCTGAGTCTTCTCCTATAACGCCTGATGAGGTTGGAGAATACATGGCAAGGGATCTGAGAGTGTTCCTCCATACAGAATCTCTCCAGATCCTTCAGATATCGAGGTCCACACTGGTGGACTCTCCTCTTCAGTTCACCCCACAGGTTTTCTATGGGTTTCAGGTCAGGGGACTGGGATGGTCAGGGCAGGACCTTGATTTTGTGGTCAGTAAACCATTTCTGTGTTGATTCTGATGTATGTTTTGAATCATTGTCCTGCTGGAAGATCCAATCATAGCCCACTGTAAGCTTTCTGGCAGAGGCAGTCAGGTTTTCATTTAATATCTGTTGATATTTGATAGAGTCCATGATGATTTGTATCCTAACAAAATGTCCAGGTCCTCTGGTAGAAAAACATCCCAAAACATTAAAGAGCCTCCATCATATTTAACCATGGGCATGAGGTACTTTTCCATATGTCTACTTCTCTGTGTGCACCAAATCCACCTCTGGTGTTTATTACCAAAAAGATCTATTTTGGTTTCATCTGACCATAGAACCCAATTCCATTTGAAGTTCAAACTGAAGATTCTACAGTTAGTTTTGGATGAGAGTAGAGGCTTTTTCATTGAAATTCTTCTTACCAACTTGTGGTGATGTAGGGGACTTCGGATTGTATTTGTGAAGACTTTCTGACCCCAAGATGCAACTAACTTCTAAAGAAATCCTTGGCTGGGTCATAATGAACCGGGTAATTAAAGCAAAAACATTCTCAGAAATAAGCTCCCTACCTTTTACTTATGCATGTGCATGTGATGCACTTCTTAAATGATGTCATGAGACCAGGTTTTCTTGACTGAAACCATGCTGATATCGGTAACCATCTGATATTTCTTTTTCTTCAAAAACTAAGCTTTTATAAAGACTTCTAAAGTCTTAACTCAGTGACAAAACTCTTCATTAGAATGTCCTTGCTCGCTACAACACTCTGTGCTGTTCACATTTGGCCTGTGGTTGGAAATGATCCAACAGGAAGCGGCACGACAAAAGGCTTGTGCTCCTTCACAAACACCTATGGAGAGGCAGCAGCGATGCTATGAATAGAAAACAATAAAAGGACATTATATAAAGGCGGAGATAAGGATGAAGGAAACCCTCTGAATGGGACGGCATCTGGCCAGTCCAATTCTCTGCGGAGTCACTGTTGCGATTTGAACAGCGTGGAATCGGAGGCGGGTGCGGAGATAGCGGGTAAACAATGCCCGCAGTGAAACGGCCAAAGCAAGGCAGGATGAAATCTAATACAGGCCTCGGTTTATAATCTTGGTTTGCAGTCATCGGATAGATTGAGTGGGTTTGAAGGAGGGAAACAAACAGCCAATGAAACGACCCGGCAAGCTATTCTGCACGCTTGTGCTTGTGGACTGGGCTTGGCGAAGAAAAAGAAATTCCCACCAATATAGACATTGTACATCTTTAGAGGTTATGAAAGTGTATTTTTGCCACAGGATTCGCCCATGAAAGCAAACTGCAATTTTCACAACATCTTCTGAGGTTTAATGCACTATATAGGGTGAGAGAGAACAGCCAGCAAAGCTTACTTCCAAAAATTTGATCAAATCTACCTTAAAAAGGTGCAACGGTAAATATTGATTATTCCTTACTTGTAAAAAACAACCTGGAAGATATGTGGAACATGATTAAAAATACAACAACAATGGGTTTACTCGTGGCCAATTCCACTGGTTCATTCATGTGATCCTAATCCTTAATAGATATTTATTTATTTATAAATACGCCCATTCGTAGCTGTGCACAATACACGTCATAGGATCAGCTCGAACGCTTGGCAGCAAAGTTTTCTTTCATGTTGCTCCTGCGTGTAAACATTTCACAATAACAAACAAGGAAACGGTCTGACGTCGCCGTCCTTATTTACGGCAGTTTCTCCGCTACCAGAGAGCAGGCTGAATCGCTAAACAGCTTTCGACTCTGTACTAAACACGGCAAGATATCATGACTTCCACGACGACTTCTGGCGCACGACATGGGCCGATAAGGAAGCCATAAAAAGTTGATCTGATCTGGATTGACGGTTTATTTCCATTACAGTTCTCAGAGTTTTTAACAATTCAGTGCCATTGCTGGGTGGAAGTTAATTGGTTGGATTAAAGGAATATGGGAAGACGAGTGTTTCCAACACTTCGGGTTTAAGGAGAAGTGCGGCGGAGGGCGTAATGACATGAATAATACTCCCAGCTCAACAGTCAGGAACAGCTTCAGATGAACCACGCTGCATAGCCGCTCTGAACTTGCCGTTTCTGTTGCTAACGTGTCGCGCACGTACACGGGAAGGGAATTCTGGCAGGCAGCCTGCATTTCGAACAACGCCGCGCTGACCGAGGAAGAACGTTAGATGAAATTAGCTTCAGTTCTAACACTTTTTTTGTTGCCATTCTGGTGAATAAATAATGTGCAGGAAAACTTAACGTGCAAGTACGGCCGGGCGATGTGACAAAAATAGATCATATCACGATACTCGGGGACATTTCTACGATACACCATGCACACCACGATGTATCATTCAGCCAACAGTCTGTCTGCAAAACTGTAAACTAAACTAAACGTTACACTGAGTTTGAGGATACTTTTGAGGATACTCCTACAAAAGACAAAGAGGGTCAAGTTGAAAAAAAGAAAAAAAAAATCATCAAATCAACGGCATCTGTTCGGTACTACTTTAATTTGTAATTATTCAAAATGATAAAAATAATAATAATAAAAATACATCACCATACCAACGATATCTCAGAAAAGTTTATCACGATATCGACACTATATTGATATATCGCCCAGCCCTACAGGAATCTTGAGTGAAGCGTCAGCATAACCGCTCCTCCAGTCTTAATCCCTTTCTCGTTATCGCCACCATTAACGTCATTTGGAAACTCTCCGGCAACCCCACCCCCTTTTCGGCCAAAAACCAAAGTACACGTTTAACGTATACTGATCCAAAAAGTCCGGCAAGTTCAACATGCATCGATTGAACTCGGAAGAACGTGAAATATCCACCGTTTACCTTGACAGAACGCGAGGAAGACGGAGGAAGTGGGCGGAGCTTTCCGGGTGGCGTCAGGTCATATCGGAGAGTTCAGAAGACTTGCTCGAAAGGTCTTCCCGGGTTCGTATCTCGATCGGCTCGCCTCCTGTTTGATCGTGGACGGTGGAAGACGATGCTGTGGTTTTTCTGGGTGATAACTCGTAAATCGCGGTGCGTCTAGGTGAGAACGGAATCGGAGGAAACGTCACTGGATATCTAATTCAATCGTTCAATCGCTCGACCCTACTGTGTTTCGGCAGAGAGCTTTGGCCTCCACGACGGTTTGTTTGGAGCCACGAGTACCGCTCTCTCCCCTGCACCATCTGCTCTGTGGTTAAAGCACAGATTAGAGCTGCTGTTCCTCAGATAAACACACACGTGGCGCTCAGTCCCTCGCGTAATTGACCCAGCGCTCTCGTGTACCAACGCTTAATTGATTGTTGCAACAAAAAAAAAAAATGGAAACATGAGGCAGCTTTTAATTCTCTGACCTGACAGGTCATTGTCAGGTCGAGACAGTCCTGTGGGTTATTTCCCACAGGTTTAAGAGATCCTAAAGGATTGAGAGATTTTCATTAATCGGTTTTAATAATGACAAGATGGAGGTTGTTTGTTGTTTGCATGTGCTTTTGTGATCAATATCATCATCATCATCATCATCGCAAAATAATCAATAAAAAGGTGTTGTGCGTATGACTGGATATTTCAGTTTCCGTTCATCATCGGCGTTCATTTCTGTGAGTAAAACGTTACTGGATTCGAATGTACAAAAAAAAAAATTCAAATCGGATTCGTACGGATTCCCGTCGAAAGTACTGGAATGGAACGGCCGATTGTTTGTTTTTGCTGTAAGCCGAAGACATTCGGGTTCGAGATCGAGAGACGGATACGAGACGACGGGTTTCCTCGTGTTTACATCTAGAGGTGTTCAACAATTTAGGACGTGCCACCTTTTGTGGGATGAGTGTACCAAGCGTGGCCTCGATATATTTGGGAACAACCAAAAAAAAAATTTCAAAAAACACTTCTCCAGAACATCCGGCCATCGGCCAGACGGAGATTTCACACGGAACCCGCGCTTCCCGATGAGACGTGCTCAGATGCAGCTGTGTTCTTGTGGTTTTGCTCCGAGACCCACATGAGAGGCGCGACCTGCTACCGAGCCGAGCTCAGTCTGCCGGTTTGTCTTCAGGAAGCTCAGCTCCAACCACAACTTGTGCTGTTGCCATCTGGATGGGTTTTTTTTTTTAGACTAAAGTAGACAGTAAATCTCAGCTTTATCGTGGATGAATGATATTACAGTAACAAAAACATGTACATGTGCTGGGCAATCGGTTCACATGATGATTAGAATATCGATATATGGGATTTTATTTCCCGGGTTTATTTCTTTCTACACACGTTAAAGAGAACTCAATTTTAAAGGTTAAATGAACACGACATCCACCTACATCCAGTATACGTCCGTGATACACATCAATTATCGTAGAAATGTATCGACATACCGTGATGATTATTTCTGACGTATCGCCCCACCCGTACTTCACTCGTCTCGATACAGATATCGTAACAAACGAGAACACCCCCCGAGTCGTTTAACAGTCGTTTAACTGTTACAGTATGTTACTATGTATTTTATTATGTACAGATACAGCAGCACTGTCTAAAATATAAAGAAAAATCAAGAATACAGAGACCTTATCCTTTTTTTTTTTTTTTTTTTTTTTACAGTAAGGAAACGTGCCGTAGGTTAATATGCCGCACGCAGGTGGAAATTTACAAGATATATAGTTTTTGCTCCTTATGTAACCTCCTTCCGCCGGGAGCCAACATTCACACGACACCCGATTAATGAGCGTACACCGGAGAGATCGTCTAGTGTGACTTATTAAAAACCTGTTAACTGTTTAGTACCCACACACCCCATTATGTAATAGAGCGCTGATCTCTTTCGTGCATTTTTAAATACACGGTCATAAACAAACATCATGATGAGGAGGAGTGCTTTTTATTTCTTAGAGTAATTTGGATGTAGGGCTGTGTGATATAGTGGTGCATATCGTAGGACGAGAGAAAAGGGACGAGTCTATCGAGAGATCTTTTCTAGATCGTCTATAGCGGCAACGTCGCAAAAGCCACTTTATGTCATTAAGGTCGGCTTGTGTTCGTATAGCGCTTTTAACAAATGGACATGGTCACAAGGCAGCTTTCCAGAAATCCGGGTATACATTTTAAAGTGATAAATTTATCCCAAACGAGCGTGGAGGAGCGATGACGAACGGAGCGAAACCCCCCACGGCACTCCGACACAGAACAGGAAGTACTTCGTCTGGATTCCGGAATAAAGTGTCGCACGCAGTCATTTTGTATAGAAGATCGGTTTTAGCAAAAAATAAATAAATCGAAATCATTCGAAGATATGAAACGATCCAGATTGTGAGATCAGACTTTGTCCGTAACGCAGCAACATTTTTGTTTTTTGGCCTGGAGAGTGGAAAATAAGTTACGTAACCCATGTCACTTTCCCACCGTGCCTTTCCTCGTGAAGAACATTCACAATCATAACAGTGCTTTCAGCGGTCGCGCCTAGAGATACGCGTGGAAAGGGAATGCGTGTGAACTAACTGTTATTGAAAAACTGAACACAAATAGATCCAGTTTCTCGAGGAATGACTCAGAAGGGGGGAAAAACTTCTTTTGAGACAATTTCTAGGCTGTACTCTTTTCATGCCAATCCCATACATGAACGTTCCTGGAATACAGGAATTAAAAGGTGCGATATGCAAGATTAGTGGGGTAGTTTTCAAGATTAGGTCTCGAACAGCCCTGCTGGAAGTACAAAAACTCAACAGAAGCCATCACAGACATTTTAATGGTTGCTTCTACGAATACCATTACAAACCATCAGCTCACCATTAAAACCATTACCATAATTGGTCCTTAATGGTATGTACTCGACACGTCACCAACAGAGACAACAAAGTACCAGTAGAGACCCACAGAGATCATTACAGTTTCCATTCAAACCATTAAACATTCTATGAGGGTTTCTATTGGGGGGGGGGTCCCCCAGCAAGGAGTTAGGCGGATCGGACCGCCCATGTTGACGAAGCCCCGCCCCCAGGATCTACAACGACTGACAGGACACACACACAAACCTTCTGGACCGGAAGTCCGTTTCCCAAACAGGTTTTTTTGTTTGTTTTTATTTTTTTCCTCTCCAGTGACTTAATACCCTTTTGCTGAGGCTAAAGCGCAAGCTAGTGTTTTATTTATCCATCATGTTCTACATATCTTACAGGTTATTTACACAAGTAAGGATTTTTTTTATGTACTTTTTTTTTTTTTACTCGACCATAGCACCTTTAAATATCTGGCAACATCAGGAAACCGCCCCTGTCGTACAAACGACAAGAGGGATTGTTTTTAAAAGACGGTTCCATAGAAGCAGAATTAAAAAGCATCTAGGAAGAAAACACACACACACACACACACACACAGTGTCACTCAGTCAGAGGCTGAAACACACCGACACTGCAGAATCAGTGTACCGCTACCTGCTCCGACAGGGTTGCCAGATTCGAGCGACCTTTTTAAACAACCCCCATTTATAAGCGACTCAAATGCCTCCCAGTCCACCACGACCAGATCACCGGATAGTAGTAGATTCACCTAAACAGAAATCTTCCCAGAAATCCCATTTCATCCACTCAATGTGATCGGAGTGTCATCTCTTTTTTCAAATAAAAAAATATCTATATTATTATTTATTTCTAGACATGCAATCTGGCAACACCTGTTTAAAGCCGCTCGTGACAGCGGGATCTGTAATTCCGCAGCTGCGCGTGAGCTCCTGGAGCTGCCTGATGCCATGGCAACCCGAGTGCCTGTCTATAACCACCATAGACAGGTGTGTGTGTGTGTGTGTGTTTCTCCTATTCCATGATCATCACACAAACTAGAAACTGCTCACAATATAATCACAATGACGTACAACACACCCGGCTTGTCTTAACCGTTGTTTGTTTGTTTAAGGTGTTTGATATATGAGAGGAGAGAGAGAGGAGAGGACGCTTTACTTACTCCGACGCGGTGTTCTTTCCCCCGGACTTGTCACGGTGTCCGCATTGCTCAAACTGTTAACGCACCGTTCACACCATGATCACTTCAACAGCGCGTGCGTGCGTGCACGCGCCCGGGCTTTTCAGTTGTTAAATGCAAACGATGGTTACAGCTAAAAAAAACAACCTATGAACCGGTGAGTGAGATGAGGGAAGAGTCGGCAGGAACACACACACAGAGGGTGAGGACGAGAGAGTGTGTGTGACCCTGGTTCGGCTTTTCCCCCGATAGGATAGTGTGTGTGTCTGTCTCTCTCTATACGCCCTCACCTTTCCATAGGAGCAAGCAGCAGCGCCCTCTACCGACCTGTTCTCGTGTTTATAGTCACAGCTTTCCCAGCCCTTGTCCTGCACACTGTAGTCTTTCCCTTTCCCTGCTCTAACCCTAACCCACATCAACCCGTGAAGACCTGCTGATTAGTTTGAATCAGTAAGAAATAACTCAGTCCAGACCGCGTGGTTATACTAAAATAATGCACGGCAGGGTGGTGTGATGTGGAACAACACGAAGAGGAGTGTCGTTACTACACCAATACAAAGTGGTGGGGGTTTGTGTGTGTGTGTGTGTGTGTTATTCCTTTTATACAAGAGTAGTTCGTCCCCTGTGATGGATTGGGACTCTGTCCAGGGTGAACCCCGATTTGTGCCCGATGCTGACCTGGGATAGGCTCCAGGTTCCCCTTCGACCTTGTACGATAAGCGGTATAGGAAAAAGATGGCTGGATACCATAGGAATTTGCCAACAATCCAATGGTTTCGTTTCATTTTGGGTTTATAGTTAGGTTTAATGCTGTGGGAAGTCTGAGAGACAGGTTAGTACCTGTTCCTACTTGTGTGCTAGCTGCAGTAAAGCCGTCGTTCTCTCGCAGTCGCTCCATCGCTCTCGCTCCCTTTCTGTCTCGCGTAAGCTCTTCTGTCCCGAAGACTGAGAAACGTTCTGAGAAAAGCACCGTGACTGTTAAATAAACGTCTCCTAACAACAACAAAAAAAGGTCACCACATCAACAACGATATGTTGTTGTTTCTCTAAACAACAACGTGGGGTTTTTATTTACTTCTCCATTACTTATCCTACACAGAGCCTATCCCGGTGAACTCGGGGTACATGGCGGGGGGTCAACATGGACGGGGTGACAACCTATTCCAGGGCACAATCGCACACACATTCACACACCACAGACAATTTGGAGACGTCAATCAGCCTACAGCGCATGCATGCCTTTGGACTGGGAGAGGAAACCAGAGTACCCGGAGGAAACCCCCGAAGCACAGAGAGCACATGTAGTCTCTGCGCACAAATGGCGGAGGTGGGATTCGAACCCCCCAACCCTGGAGGTGTGAGGCAAACGTTCTAACTACTCTAATTCCGTTTTATTATTAGTCTTAGTTTCCGTCGAGCATCTGGTACAAATCCCTCCATAAGAGCTGTTACTATAGAAACAATAACATATTAGAACCAGCGCATTCCGAACCCTGCTGTTATGCCAAACTAATGCACACGTTCTGACCAATCGCATTTAAGAATTCAGCTGTGCTGTGGTATGCTCCTTTACTGAGTCCATAGCCTCAAGGTGGAGATCTAATTCAGGATGAGGAGGAACAGAATGAAGGAGCTGACGAGGATCGGAGAGACAATGAGACATAAGGACAAGTGATGTTGCTATTCGACAGGTATAAGCCCACTGTTCCCTGGACTTACTCTTTTTTCTAGACGTCGAACAATCGTGGCACAGCGCTCTCACTGACCCACTCCCCATCCATAGAGTTGTTATTATCGCACGTAGTGGTAAATTGGAATTACAACAAGCACTAACAGAGATCCACTGCCCCATGCTTGTGGAAGGATCAACGAACAGGGCAGTTAATGACAGGGTTGCCAAATTGAGCTAGTTTAGTTTTGTTTTCTAGCAAATAACTGGAATTAAATCCGACAAATTTCCACAAAGAAAGGCGAAGTGTAAGCGCACACAGTGGGTCTATGATGTACAGAACCATTTCGACTGTAAGATATACTGCAACGATTGGGATCGAGAAAGGGGGATTATGAAGTGGATATTATTACATCAGAAACGTGTGTGCGCCACAGTGACCTGGTTTCCCACCCAAAGGCAGAGAAAAAGAAGGAAAGTGTGTCTTTTTCCAATGCCTGAATATTTGCGGCTATTTTGAGGACTTTTGTGTGTTTTTAGAGATATAGTTGGGCTGCAAGTTTTGCTGGAACCTGGCAACCCTGATAAATGATATTGCCTTGAACCCAGTTGAATAACATGTATGTCTAAAACTGCTCAAACGAGCTGCTAGACTGTACACTGGATGACTGTATGTTGTCGATTCTCAACTGCCAATTACAGGGTTAGTCTAAAAGCTCACTATATAGGTATCCTATAGAATACGTGTGATAATGCCTTGACGTAACTTTGTTTGAGGTTATCTCATTATTAATGTTGTTCTCCCCCCAACAAAATCTATAGTCAAGAGCAGCTAATGATGAACCTGATGACAACAAGCTTTTTCAAGGCATGGCCTGACTAGGCTCATAGGATATGCCCGAAAGTAGGAATAAAATGAATCTATTTGGTGATGGATGAACATGATGTTCTGATAAGAAAAACACTGGAACATTAATGTCAGATGCAGTATATGCAGTGGACAAGAAAGATGGTGCACCAGGTCTCCTTGGTATATTGTCCTAAACCACATGGTCCCCAAAATGGTTTCTGATGCCTCCATTATGCCATCTGCTGACATGCCACATCCTGAATCCTGAATCAGAGTCAGGAGTCACAGTGTTGCTCCAGGAATAGGTGGAGCAATAATGACTCACCAAGCTTCTTCAGAAGCTCTGTGATGGAGATTAGTGATAGCAAACAAGGTGTACTGGTCATGTGCACAGAGTTTGAAACATCAAGGAGTCTGGAACGTAGTATTTACTGCAACCTGCTTAGCAGACGTGGAAAGTTGTAATGAGCGAAGCTACACAGAGTTAAGAAATCTTTCTTTCCTTTCCTCTTCCCCTTTCTGTTGCAGTGTTGATTTCTGCTACATATATTTTCTCCAGTCAAAATTCTCTCTTCTATCTATTCAGAGTTTTAATTCAAATGGAATCTCCAGGTAGTAAGGGACCAGGTTTCGGCCCATTTAGCGAAATGGAGACGTTTTGGGTGACATAGATAATAATCAGGTTAGATTATGGTACGAACTAACTAAAGGGAAATTTCCAGAGAACGCCACCCTGAGTTTGATAAAACTGGAAGAGTGCAGGAAAGTTTTAGAAGTGAAGAATACTTGAGGTGGGGTTAAATGGGGAGTGTTTAAAAAAGAAAGGAATAAAACCAGGAGGAAAAGACAGGCATTTATTACGAACGTTGATGCTGTGGTGAGTCCGTCTTTGTATTTGTAAATGCCTGGATCTCCTCCCTATCCACTTAACGCCACAGCTCAAGAGGGCTAACAGCTTGACCCGGCTCAGTTTGTCTCTCAACGACCTGTTCAACCCTCTTCACTACTCGATGAATGCGTGCAGGGTGCTGTAGGAGGACTGTCTGAAAGTTCAACACAACACGTTTCTGAAACCGTCAAAGCCAAGAGCATGAGCATGTATTCTAGCTGAAGATAAATCGTTGACTGCGTTTGCAGATAGTAATTAAACACTGCACGATACCGGTGTGTTATACAAACATGAGGAGGGGACGGGGACAAGATGCACTCACCATTGATTGCTAAACACACGGTCAGAGAAGTGATCCCTGAAATCTTTCATTAGACAATGGAAGCCTGTTTATAAATAAAGTGATCATATATTTGTCTGAACAAGCCAACTTTTGATTTGAAACAGCATTGTGCTCATTAGCCTCAAAGAGCCGTGGAAAGATTGAACCAAACTACCAAAAGGTACACAGGGCTCAATTGGTTTCAATCGCTACCCTTTAGCGAATTCAATTATTCATGACAGAACAGTCAGAACCTTCTCTCCAAAAAAAAATATATCGTCACAAACACCTCATACCAACTGGGAAGCATGGTGGTGGAGGGGTGATGATTTGGTGCTTGTTGAAATGTTCGTTTACTTTTTTTCAGAAAAATGACTACATATTGAAATCTGGTTGGGGTTTTTTTTTTTTTTTGTGGTTGCCTGAGGTCATTTGCTTGTTTAAATAAATTGCTGAGGACCATACAATTGTAATTTAGGCCCTGATAAATAAATAGAATTGAAGGAGGGTGTAGTTTATTTTTCTCATTATTATATGTGGAATGCAAAGAGGATCATATTTTGCCATAAACGAGAGGAAGCCAGATGAACATCTAAGGAATTCCATGCCTCACTCACTTAACATAAAGTTCCTGATGCCACCATTAGAAAGTGATTGGGCAAAAATGGTATCATTGGGAGAGTTGCAAGAAGAAAATCAAGGGGAACATAAAGGCTTGTCTCACATTTGCCACAAACACAAACAGGATAATGTTCGGTGGATTGATAAGACGAAGGTGAAACTTTTTGGAAAACATGAGACAGTATTCCACAATAAGAGAATCATACCAAATATCAAACATGGTGGAGGTAGTGTGTTGGTGTGAGTATGCTTTGCTACTTCAAGGCCTGGGAGAATTGCCATAAGGGGCTGAACTATGAATATTGCTCTCTACCAAAATGTCAGAGTGGCCTAGTCAAAGTGTCTGAATTACAGCAATTTTGCAAGATGAGTGAACCAAAATCCCTCCACAGTGGACTGATATCCAGTTATCAGAAGCATTTGGCTGCAGTTGTTGCTGCTAAAGGCACAAACACAGGAAATTATTAAGTTTAGGAGGACAATTACTTTGTCACATGGGAAATATTCATACAGGTGTTGTATAACCTTTTATCTTCAATAAATGATATGATCATTTAAAAAAAACTGTGTTTTGTGCTTTCTCGGTTTCTCCTTATCTTATATTACATCTTGCATGAGGAACTGAAATCATTTAGTGTGACAAATATGCAAAAAATAAAGGAAGCCAGGAAGAAGAAAACTGGTCAAATGGGGAATCAAAGATTGTTAAGTTACAAAAAGTAACCACACAATGGCAGTAGTTCCCAAGTAAAGGATAGAAATCATACACAGACTGTAATTATCAGGGGTTTTTTTTGCATACAGAAGTGTGACATGGAAGATATTGCAGAAAAATTAATAAACGTGAACTAATAAACGAGTGTCCAATATTTGTGCATATATCTATGGGTTTAGATTCATTTCTAAATAAGTCAACTGTAAATAATAATAAAAAATATTTAAAAAAAAAAAGTCAATTGTCAGCCAAGGAAAACAACAACAACAGCTGATGACAGAAACATTGTGGGATCTGTGAAGAAAAACTCAAAAACAACAGTCAGTGACATGAAACCTCCAGAGGGCAGGGGTGAAGGTATCACAATCCACCATTCGAAGAAGACTTCGAGAGCAGAAATATAGCGGCCATACCACAAGATGCAAACCACTTATGTGCAGTAAGGATAAGAAAGCCAGATTGGAATTCACAATGAAATACAGAGATGAGCCACAAAAGTTCTGGAATTAAGATTAACCTCTACAAAAGAGATGGAAAGGCCAAAATGTGGAGAAAGAAAGGATCTGTTCATGATCTGAAACGTACAAGCTCATCTGTGAAACATGGTGGAGGTAGTGTCATGGCTTGGGCTTACATGGCTGCTTCTGGAACAGGCTCACTCATCTTTATTGCTGATGTAACTAATGATGGTAGAAGCAGAATAAATTCAGAAGTTTACAGGAACAAGCTGTCCACAAATTTACAAATTTACAGAGAAATGAATCCAATATTACTGGATGAACTTCATCATGCAGCAAGACAATGATCTAAAACTTACTGACAACTCAACAAAGGACTTTATAAAAAAAAAAAAAAGTGGAAGGTTTTAGACTGGCCAAGTCAATCAGCAGACTTTAAGCCAACTGAATAGTATTTCCCCTCCTGGAGAGGAGACTGTAAGGAAACCCTCCAAAAAAACCCAAAAAACCTGAAAGAGGCGGCAGAAAATGCCTGGAAAAGCGTAATAAAGTGGGGGAGGAAAACAATTTGTTGATGTCAATGAGTCACACTTGATGTAGTTATTGCAAGCGGGGGAAATTCAACCAAATATTAATTGTTATTTACTTTAATATACTTTGTCTCTATGTTCCTATACTTTTGCTCACCTAAACAGAGGGTGGACTGATACAAAAGCTTCCATGTTTTCTGCTGTTTAACACATCCAGATGTCAATAAAAGCTGAAATCCTAACCTCTCGTCTCATTCCCATCTTTTCACCTCAAACCCGAATGTCCTTGGTGTACAGCCCAAACAAATGAACCGGCCTTGCTGTTCCAACAGTTTCCAAGGAGACTGTAAAAAGATCTGTCATTCCTACACCATTCACCCAATTTGGATTCCATTTGGATATCCTCAAATGAAAACTCCAGTAGTATATACTGTGCGCTCTTTATTATTATTATCATTATTCTCACATGAAAGCAGATCGTCAGCTGTAAGGGACATATAACTTTATAAGCTCATGTGTCTATTATAACAAGTGGAATAAAAGCTATGGATAATCTCTATTATGGATATATTTCTATAAAAGTAGGTCTTTGTAGGTGCAAAACTTCTGTTGTTTTATTTGACCTCAACATAATAAAATACAAATTTGATTTTTATACTACAAAACACCGTGAAGAACAGAGGAGATTATTATTATTATTATTATTATTATTATTATTATTATTATTATTATTATTATTTGTTGTTATTATTATTATTATTAGTAGTAGTGGGAGTAGTAGTATTAACAGGCGCTATTTAACTTTGAACTTTGTTTTCATTCGACGTCACAGTCCAGGTTACCGTAGTACCCAGAATAATAAGGTCTATTTGTTGTTTCGAAGCTGTTCTCTCGGAAACCCTCGACCCTGCTGCGTTCATCCCTGACCACTGTCCAACTCTTTACACGGTCAACTTTTACATCTCTTGTCACGTTGCTTGTACACGACATTTTGTTTTGCGTTTGCTTTTTAATAAAAAGAAAGAAAACCAACCAACCAACCAACAAAAACGCCACTGTACTTATATTATAGACTGTACGGTACCGAAACTACAACGCGGACAACACGGATCGTGGTGTTTTAGCCCACGTGACCGTGTGACGTCACAGGGAAGACGGAAGAGGAAATCGTGCTCCTGTGGGTGAGGAAATAAACACAACGTTGTGTTGTTGTTTCTTATTATTAAGTTTATACACCCCGCGCTTATTTCTGTGCGCGCGCGCGCAGGTGTCCGCGTTCGTGTGCGATCAGATCGTGTGTGTTTATTCGGTCATCACGGGGTTAGATTAGTGTCCGATTGTGTTGTCGGATCGACATGCACGACATATGAATGGTCGCTGCTTCAAGTCAATACAAATAAAACCAAAACTAAACTTGTGGCACGGGCTTCGATGGCATTATTTTTTTAATAACTAGGAAGAAAGAAAGAATAAAAGTTAAAGTTTGAATATATATATATACATATCTATGTTTTGAAGATGAACACACGCACGATGTTTAGCTTTCGTTTCGGTGGCATTGAGAATAACTCGAATACACAGAGAACACACAGCGTCTGACGTTGGGGGGGGTTTACTTTTAAGCAGGTATGTTTGTGTACGAATGATCAAATAATAAATAAATACACAAATAAAACGCGCACGCGCACGATGTCGAAGTTGTTTTCTTCTTCTGGGTTGTGTTGGGAATTTCCCACCGCCGTGACGTCACACATGTCACCCCCTTCCACCAGCTCGGGCTTTGAAGCATTAGGTTCAGTTTGTGTGTCTGATGCACAGTAAGTTCTGATCTGCTCGTGTTCATGAGCTACGCTGAAAAAGAGAGGAAGGAAGTGTGGCGGAAAGACTTCGAGGAACTGCGTGGAGCATGTGAGCGAGCGTTTTTAAAAGAATAATAGTAATAATAAAGTCTGTTTCTCTTTCAGGTTCCTCCGAAGAAGAACATCATGCAGAGTACGGCGAACTACCTGTGGCTGATCTCAGACCTGCTGGGTCAAGGGGCCACGGCCAACGTGTACCGCGGCAGACACAAGGTGTGTGCAAACAGGACAGGTCTGATGTGTTGTGGGATTGTTGTCGCTGTGCTGATGTTTCATCTCTTTTATAGAACGTCAAGAAACCACAGATCTGCTTTTCTCCTCCTACATCTCAGTGGGTGGGTTTAGACAGGCTGCAGATAGACCGCACAGATCTACAGTGAGAGCACTAGTGGAAATGCTTCGGGTTTTTTTTTTTGTGTGTTTTTTTTCTCGTCGAATCCAACAGTTTTCGTTACAAAGGATGTCACTGACAGCAACTCGAGTGAAAAGTTGAACCGTTGCGATATTTGTAATAGTTTCTTAGTGTTTGGCCCGTGCCCCGTTTTCCCGTGCGCACTCAGATTTCACGAGTTTGAGCGAGACCGTCTGATCCGTTTTCCGATCAGAGCCGTCGGGAGGGTCGTCTTAACGCTCGCTTCAGCAGAAGGGGGTACGACAGGAGGAAAATCGGACCTTCTGTGCAAAAACGGTTCACGTGCTCAACATCGCACAGGTTGAACAGTCACGGGAATAGCGAGGAAGCTTGAGTATTACATATTCAAGGAAACGTACTTTGTTTTCGATGTTTAAAAATTCTAAAAACCGTCTGTTTATTGAATTTTTTTAAAATAAGAACAAAAAATAAATCGTGAAGGATTTTCATGTCCGATGTTTGAACCCCACTGCAGGCGTTAAAAACTGAAGGTGTAGGAATAGTTTCCTTTTTCTTTTTTTTTTCTTTTTTAAAGGAAATAATTAATTAATTAATTTAGTTTTTAAAACAAACAAAAAATGTATTGTTCAGATATAAGATATTTTGTATTAAATAAATATTTTCTGTATTTTTGTCATCAGCATTAAATATAAGTTTCGAAATGGCGCTACAAAAAAAAGTCATGACTGATTGCAACAGTCCTTGCACTCCTCCAGGGTCGGGGGTTCGATTCCCACCGTGGTCCTGTGTGTACATGGAGTTTGCATGTTCTCCCCGTGCTGCGGGGGTTTCCTCCGGGTACTCCGGTTTCCTCCCCCAGTCCAAAGACATGCATGGTAGTCTGATAGGCGTGTCTAAAGTGTCCGTAGTGTATGAATGGGTGTGTGAGTGTGTATGAGATTGTGCCCTGCGATGGACTGGCACCCTGTCCAGGTTGTACCCCGCCTTCTGCCCGATGCTCCCTGGGATAGACCCCAGGTCCTCCATGACCCTGTAGGATAAGCGGTATAGAAAATGAATGGATGGATTTAGAATGTTTTTTTTTTTGTTTTTTTTAAGGAATAAGAGACATGGCAGAAAATCTAGAGTGCACCAGAAATCAGGATAATGATTCATGTTCAATTACATTCAAGTTGTTTGGAGGTCATTTACATCTTATATTTCCCTAAAAGCTTTTCCGAAAGACTGCCTACACGATTTTTTACATCATTTTCACAACCGTTGAACCGTTCAGTGAGCCGTCGTACCCTGTGGATATGAGGGGGCGGAGTCATCCAGGAAGAGACCACTCCCATCAGGATAGAAACGTTTAGGATTAAGGTGATCAGTCAGAAGAACTTTCTATCGATTTGGATTGGAACCAAACCATGCCAGCAAAAACACACACACACAAGAAAGCACTTTTTTCCTTTAACTTGTCACCTGTCCAGACAGGTTTGTAAATAATATTTGTAGAAAACATTAAAGTTCAAGCAGGTTCTCGTTCGAGGATGAGCGCAGTGTATTTGACAGGGAGTTGCATGTAGGGAACTTTGTCCGCAGAGATATGTTATTTATAGTGTGGTGTACTTCTCCAGCATTGGAAAGTAGTGAACGTAGCTGAATAACGTGGCACACGGTGTGGATGCAAGGCTACACTGCAGTGAGGGTGAGCTGGAGTCTTCGCCTCACGTCCAGGGCTCTCAATGTAATCGCTGGATAACTCGTCACGCTGTGGAGTAAGTGAATTCTCACAGGAGACACTAGGAACGGCGTACGCCAGATGTCAGAATCTCGTCAGTTCGTGTAGGATTAAACAACTTCAGTTCCACTTTGTCGTTCGTCTGCCGTATTTCATTTCTCCTTAAAAAGCCATAGCTGTGATAATCTCTCACGTTGGACACTGACTGTCAGCATGACCGCTTTTATCTGACGCTGGAAATTCACTCCTCTCTCTCTCTCTCTCTCTCTCTCTTCCTGCAGAAAACAGGTGACCTCTACGCTGTCAAGGTCTTCAACAACCTGAGCTTCCTGCGGCCTCTGGACGTGCAGATGAGAGAGTTTGAGGTGCTGAAGAAGCTCAACCACAAGAACATCGTCAAGCTTTTCGCCGTTGAGGAGGAGGTGGGACACTTGAGTGGCATGATCTAGTTCTGAGCAGGAAATAACAAGTTTTATCCCGGTGGAGGAAATGGTTTGGCCACATCTGCTTTTCGTCTCGTCACTTCCTCGAACGTTTGTTCCGAACACTCGCAGGAGCAAAACGCGACGGGGACGTGCTGTTATCGGAAAATAATCGGCGTCCTGCAGCGTTCTTTTATTCCTCTTATACTACAGCAATATGCCAACGGTTTTTACTTAAGAAACGTTTTTTAAAAATGTTTCTACATCCGTCGATAGTTACTTCTTAAAAACGACGCAGCTTGTTACCTTGGCAACAGTTTACGCACGTTTTTTTTTTAGCCTGATTATGTGGAGCACCCGCTATATAAGTTTTTATAATTAAGCTGTTACTGTGGAAACTGTACCGTATTAGAATGAGAGCCTGTAATGTGTAAACACATTTGAATCGCAGCCAACACTATTGTCCTCGACGCGTTCTATCCAATCAGATTCGAGAACAGTGCTGTGGTATAATCCTGTTCATAATATACATATACATGTATAATGTGTGGGTATGGGCTTTTTACTGTATGTTTATATTTTTGGTAGCATCGCCTTTTAATGGCCAGAACTTGAATGAATTGTTCAGGGTAGCCTTCCTCAAGCTTTTCACAATACTTTTCAATATTATTCCTATAGGATTCCAGTCAGGGCTTTATAATATTTACATGATGCTGCCGCCCCCATGCTTCACAGTTTCCAAGGGGTTCTTCAGTTTAAAAGCCTCACCCGTTTCCCTTCGTACATTAAGATGAACTTTATGGCCGAATCATTCAATTCTTGTGTCATCTGACTAGAGAACACTTCTCCAAAAAGCTAGTGAGCACCTACAAAACGTCAGTCTGGCTTTATCTTCCCAGTCTTCTTCCCAGAGTCTTGGTTGTACGACTTTCTCGCCTTTCAGGCCATGGTGATGTAGAACATTCTTAATGGTGGATGTACACACTTTGGTCCCTGGTGCGTTTCACCTCCACCAGTTCCTTTGTTGTTGTAAAGTTTTGACCCAGTGGAATTCTGATATAATGGATTACTGAAGCTGAAATAACTCTGTCTCTTTCTGATTTCTTTAATATAAGCTCTGATTTGAAAGTAAAGTGGATGCCCTGACTGACTTGTCAAAAGAAATATATGGTAACGTGACATGAATGGAGTGAGATTGAAACTGAGATTGAATATCTTTAGCCTTGGTGTATGTAAACTTTGGCCTCAATTGTAAGATGTGAAATTAGAAAACAGACAAAGAACCAGTAGGGCAAGTTTATAGTTGCAATCACAGTTATTCAACCCCCATTGCAAATCAGGTTTATTTTCAAAATGTACAGACTTTCAGCTGTTTGCGATGAACAAATCAAACAAAAGCAATTGAAGTAGTTCAACACAACGAATGCTTCAAGTGGTTTTCCCCAAATTCAACTGAAAATGCAACTTACAATGGTTTCTCCAGTTTCGAAATTATTCAACCCCTTCGTGACAAGCATCTTTAGTACTTAGTAAAGCTCCTCTTGCTGTTATGACCTGCTGCAAATGTATGCATATTTTCTGGCAGCATTCCTGAGGAATCATATCCCATTCCTGATGAGCAATGCCCTTCAGTTCAGTAATATTCTTGGGTTTGTGTGACCGCCTTCTTCAAATCCCACCAGAGATTTTCTGTGAGGTTCAAGTGACTGTGATGTCAGGTGATTGTGATGGCCCTGTAGTTTCTTCCAGAACTTCTTCTGCAACCAAGTTTTGGTGGAATTTGAGGTATGCTTGGGATCATTGTCCTGTTGGAAGGTCCAATGTTGCCCAAGCTTCAGCTTCCTCCCAGAAGGCATGACGTTTTCTCCTAGGATGTCCTGATACTTCAATGAATCCATCTCGCCTTCCACACGCTGCAGGTTTCCAGGGCCAGAGGATGCAAAGCAGCCGCAGAGCATCACTGAGCCACCACCATGCTTCACTGTGGACAGAGTGTTCTTTCTTCATTCTTCTTCTTCCAGACATACAACTGAGCTGACATTTATTGTGCTTACGGGTCAGTAGTGCTGTACGTGTTGGAGTTCTGGAATGGAAACCTTCTGCGTTCAGTACGTGTATTACTGAGCTCACTAAAACCTCAGTGCCTGTTTCACCAAGTCTTACTGCAGGTCTTTTGCAGTTGTTCGAGGGTTTTTGCCTGCCTTCTCAGAAATCAGGTTGCAGCCATTGATCGCTTCCTTTTTCTGCCCCGTCCAAGTATTTCATACATTTTCTACCCCTAGCCAGTTCAGGTATTTCATGTGTTCCAGCTCAACACATGGCGCAACTAATGAAGACCTTGAGCTGTGGTTGAGACAACACCTGTTTTGCATATTGTTGTGAGGGATTCTCTTCAGGGGGTTGAATAATTTTGAAACAGGAGAAATCATTATAAGTTGAATTTGAGGAAACCGCTCGAAGCATTCGTTGTGTTGAACTATTCCGATTGCTTTTGTTTGATTTGTTTATCGCAAACAGATGAAAGTCTGTACATTTTGACAATAAACCTGATTTGCAATGGGGGTCGAATCATTTTGATTGCTACTATCGGTATTTTTAGTTAAGGCATGCAATGTATTCAGAGGTCATATATCCTTCACTGTTTGAGTAAGATAATCAAATTGAGGATATTTTTTTTGTTTTCTGAATATTTGCGTACGCCAGTAGCACTAAGCATGAGTAGGGATCATTAAAATGTGCGATGAAGGGGATCAAGTGTGTCACTCCTGACTGACTTTGTGCCCAAGTGGCTGTATTTTCATGATTATTCTGTCTCCTTTCCACCAGTCAAACACACGGCACAAGGTCTTGGTTATGGAATACTGTCCATATGGCAGTCTGTACACAGTACTGGAGGAGCCATCTAATGCTTACGGTCTCCCTGAAGACGAGTTCCTCATCGTGCTGCAAGATGTTGGTAAGTGCCACCTCGAGTGAGAGTTCTTGAGAGAACAAACGCATTCACCTTTGATTTGATTTGAACGCTCAGTTCTGATTGGCTGGAAGATTAACAATAACAACGGCTTTGACAGTAGTGGTGACGTTTTCTGTAAGGAGACATGTATGTAATATTTAAGGAAGGCGTGCCCAGTGTTTGTGTTTATTTTCTGCCATGGGAACGTCTTCTGGGTGGAGGGCTTTGTATTTGTCATGTGTCTAATTGTGTTTCTGACCTTTTCTGCTATAACATAACATAAGGAACTATCTTGTTTCTTGGAAGTGTCAGTATCACATGTATGGAATGTTATACTTCAAGAAATTCTTAAAAAAGAAACACACCACTGTAAGGTTTGATTCCTTAGATACATTTACAGCAGATAGGTTTATTCAGAGTGACTTACCGAAGTGCTTTATAGTCTGTAAAGAAAAACATTTCCATTCTAACACAAAGTAAGGTTCTAAGCACACCATAAAGCTATTTGTAGACTCACTCAACTCGCTTCAGTGCTTAGTGCATCTCCGATGCATCACAGCACCACAGAGAACATTGTTAACTCGTGTAACATGCCGCCCCGGAATGGCGAGTCTTTTGTGTTTGCGATACACTTGAGACATTTGGGTTTGAGATGAATATGAGACTATAGATATCAACTTTCGCTTCCTGATTTTTACATCTAGATGTTAAACAACTTAGATCATGGGACCTTTGGTGGCAAACCACCCAATATTTAGGTGAGCAAAAGTATATGAACAGAGTGTCTTCAAGTATATTAAAGTAAATAACGCTTAATATATGGTTGCATATCCTTGGCTTGCAATAACTGAAATTCTGATCTCTCGTCTCGTGTTTTGATATTAAACCCAAATCTCTTCAGCGTATAGCAAAAACAAAAGAACTGGCCTTGCCGTTCCAGTACTTTTCGGTGGGGACTGTATGTTCATGTAATGATGTTCTGACTTTTCTGATGTTCGCAGTGGCTGGAATGAACCACCTGCGGGAGTACGGAATAGTCCACCGGGACATTAAGCCAGGGAACATCATGCGTGTGATTGGGGAAGACGGACGCTCTGTATACAAACTTACAGATTTCGGGGCAGCGAGAGAGCTGGAAGATGATGAACAGTTTGTGTCGTTGTATGGGACGGAGGAGTACCTGGTAAGACCTGCTGGGGTGTTCCTAAGAAAGTGTTTCTTAAGCTTGGGAAGCTTTTGTTTTGGCCAAAATATCATTGTAACATGCTGCATTGAGCTTACTGATATGAATATGAGTATTGAGTAGCTCACTGGTTCTCAGTCTTTTTGTAGCCAGAGATCTTTTTACTTTAAAAGAAATTTACACACCACCCTCAGTATGGATTTATTTTCGTGAACACGAGTTCAAATTTTGAAATAATATTTTTAGAGCCATACAGCTTTTGACTCTTGAATTGTCTCCCAATAGAACGCATTAGGTCTGAGTTGACACTGGTGGTTGGACCCCTAGATATAATAACCCTTATTGTGATTTATTGGGATTTCCACCACTTCACGGTTCCCTGGGGGCCACCGAACCTCACTTTGAGAACCACTGGAATAGATTATATAGCTTTCTAGGGCAGTAGTTTTTTGACAAGTAGGCTTTTGTATATGTAAACAATTTCACACTAGACCAGTAATATCTAGAATTCACAGCGGAGGAGGATGTTTTCAACCAGCATGTTGAAAAAGAAATGTTGACGGAGCATGAAGATAAGAGAGATAGGAGATCACGGCGTGCGTGTGTTCTTAGCAGAGATCATCATAAGACCTTATACATGATGTATTATACAGTATATTTTTGATATTTGGAGTACGGATGTACATATATTTAACAATGAATCAGTTGAATAAATTCTCTTCTAATAACGCACGTTGTCGAATAGCTTCTGTTCGTCCGAGTTTTTCCGAGAAGCATCTCATTTATTCTAATCAATAGAACAGATAATAATACTACTAATAAAATAGACTTCCATTGAGGCCGTTTTGTTTTCAGTAAATATATTTCCAGTGAGGTTATTCACATTCAAGTTTCACCAGACTTTGGTATTAACTCATGAAATCCACACATCTAAAGAATTCACAACGTTAAAGTTCATAAATAGAGTTATGTGTGATAAAGTGGAATGACGTGGGGAAAAAAGTATTGAACACTTCCTGTGTGAAGAAATGAATGGACCGTAGTATTCAAGGGGTGAATTTGGCTCATTCTTCTAAACATATTGTCTTGAATCTTGAAGATTCTAGGGGGCCTCTTGTGAACCTTGATCTTTAGCTGTTACCATAAATGTTCAATTGGATACGAGTCACGTGACTGACTGGGCCATTCTAACACCTTGATTCTTTGCTCTGAAACCAATTGAGAGTTTCCTTTGCTGTATGTTTTGGATCGTTGTCCTGCTGGAAGCTCCACCCACGTCTCATCTTCATCATCCTGGTGGATGGCAGCAGATTCTTCTCAAGAATCTCCCGGTAAAGGGCTCCATTCATCGTTCCTTCAATTATATGAAGTCTGCCAGTACCATGTGATGAAAAACAGCCCCACACCATGATGCTTCACCTCCAAACTTCACTGTTGGTGTAGTGTTTTTATGGTGATGTGCAGTGCCATGTCTTCTCCAAACATGGTGTGTAGTATCATAGCCAAAAAGTTCAATTTTGCTCTCGTCTGACCAGACTACACTCTCCCAGTATTTCATAGGCTTGTCCGAATGAGTTCTAGCAAACTTTAAACGAGCTTCAACATGCCTTTTCTTTAGTAATGGAGTCTTGTGGGTGAACGTGAGCAGTGGAGTGGAGCATTGCCTATTGTTTTCTCAGTGACGATGGCACCTGCTGTCTCCAAGTGTTTCTGGAGCTCTTTCTGAGTGGTCCTTGGCTCTTGGTCTACTCTTCTAACTATTCTTTTGACTCCCTGGTCAGAAATCTTGTGAGGAGCTCCTGTGCATGGCCGGTTGATGACAGAGTGATGCTTCCACTTGCAGATAATGGCCCCAGTGGTGCTTACTGGAGGATGCAGAAGTTTTGAAATACGTCTGTTTCCGATTCCATCAATATGTTGCAAAGGTCTCGGGAGAGCTCTTTGCTTTTACCCTTCATGAGATGTTTCTTGTTTGACACCTTGGTAATGAAAAGCATTTTTATAGACCATCAATTTACAAACCCAGCTGATATTAATTTGCACAGATGGGGGGTATAATTACTTACGGATTTCAGCTGGTTCCTTACCTTGCCTTGGAGAACTGCTTTTTCTTAGCGTGTTCAATACTTTTTCCCCGTGTCATTCCACTTTTCCACACATAACTTTATTTATGGACTTTAACGTTGTGAATTCTTTATATTTCCAGATTTCTTGAGTTAATACTGATGTCTGGTGAACATTTCATGTGAATAACTTCACTGGGAATATTTTTACTGAAAAAAATGTTGACTCGTTCAATACTCATTTCCTCCACTGTATATGACTCACAGTTCACACCAAATTAACAACAGTCATGTTTCTTTCGCAGAATAAAAAAAAAAAAATGGATGTTGCATTATATTTATGCCAGTGTATACGTGTGTAACAGCATCCAGACATGTATGAGCGGGCCGTGTTGAGGAAAGACCACCAGAAGAAGTACGGCGCCACGGTGGACCTGTGGAGCATAGGCGTTACGTTCTACCACGCGGCTACGGGCAGCCTGCCGTTCCGACCTTTCGAAGGACCTCGAAGGAACAAGGAAGTTATGTAAGACCTCTACGTGTGCTTACTGCTCAAAGTGCAGAAACTGTTCTGTTTACATTAGCAGTCGTGTCCGAGGGGAAATTACACAACCAGAGGCTAATTGCAACAAATCCGATTTTCCCTGTTTGTCCTTTGTTTGTACTCTCCCAGATTTTAGTTTCGACTTGTGTGGTTCAGCCTGTGTGCCTCAGTTTCAACAGGGATTGGTTTCAATTTAAAAAAAAATGTTTAACAAAAAGGAATGCGATGATCAGCCCAATTTCTCGGAAGGTCATTAATCCCATGCTATCATTTGGAAAGATCACGATAATTCATTTAATCGTCCAGAATCGTTCACCTAGAAAAAAAAGGGAAGACGAGCATTTCCACCGTTTCAACTTAAAGGACAGTACAGGAGTGCGAAATAATATTACCAGCCGTGCAGTCAGAAACGAATAAAAAAAACTCCGCTGGACGGTGAATTTTGATGTGATTCTGCGGTTAATATACAGGTTTTTAAAAAACCACAACATCACATTTTGATGTAATCCTTAAACAAATCGGTTGTCTGATGTCCACATGGCACATTTCTACTGCTGATGCTGAGCAAGAGAGTCAGTCAAAACAAAAAAAAAAAAATCATATAAATCCCCAGTGTTTTTGATCAATTTCTATTATTATCAACGTTAAAGTGTTCTAATTGTCACTTCGGTGTCTGCCTTTTGTATATTCTTGGGTCAAAATATAGTTGGGTTTTTTATTTTTTTTATTCCTTTTTAAGCCGTTTTGACAGACGATGTCTCTAAAGAATATTGATAGTATTTATTGCACATGAATAAGCTTAAAATCTTCTTCTAGACAGAAAGCAAGATCGCATGAAGGGCGGGGCTTCCAGGAAGTGTCAGTTTATATTAGAGTTCAAAAGTGCAATTTATTCCAGATTCACATGACGATTGGCTCACGTGTCGGTTTATCAGGCGGGGAAAAAGACAGCTCTTGTGGCTTATCTTCGATCGAGAACACATACTAGTGTGCTCCAACGTTTTTGCGTCACTCCTACGCGATATTAACAGTTGTCAGGTCTGATGGCGTAATATCATCTGCGATTAACGTCACTGGATCTTTAAGCAAAATTGCACGAGTAAGAGCGCGGTTATACTGAATATCGGCACGGCCGTGATTCGGCGCAGGTGCGAGGCCCAGGATGAGTGTCGTAGCTAATCACTCTAATATTCGGTCTAACTGCAAGATTGCGAGTGCAGTAGAACTTTTTTTACCACAGCTCTATAACCTAGAAATGAACATCGCGTGACTGGCGTTTCGTCACGGGATGGCCAAACGTTTATTTTTGCTCCACTAGCGGAAAGCGATCCTGTAGAAGCCGCACCACCTAGCTCGTGTTGACCTGTACGTACGTTCTTGTTCAAGCTGCTTCCAACAAAACCGGCTTCCCTTCTTCCTTTTCATCCTCATCTGACAAGCTTTCACACTTTAAGCCGAAAGTTACATTCCGGAAACGTGCGGTTTGCCAGGTCTGCTGATGATGTCACTAACTCGAACGAGGAAGTGGAATTTTTACCTGGTGAACACAGACGTGCAGAGTGACGCACGCAGTGAAACGTCGACCATATTTAAACGCTCTTGGAACGCCATTCGACCAATCAGATTCGTGAACCATGACTAACTATAAAGTGGCAGCGTAATATCATGTAGGGTGATGATATCATTATATCGCACAAGCCTGCAAAATTGTTGACTTTGGGAGGCTTTTTTTTACTTGTTTCTTACTGTTCTTTGTTCTTTTTAACGCCAGTTCTGGCCAACATTTTAGAGGCAGACCAGGAGAAGTGCTGGGGATTTGACCAGTTCTTTGCCGAGACCAGCGACATCCTGCACCGCGTTGTGGTTTACGTCTTCAGCCTACAGCAAGCCACGCTACACCACGTCTACATCCACATGTACAACACGTGAGTGGACTAGAATACCCAGAATCCCATGCGCAATGGTTCAGAGAAATGAAGCAAAGCAAGAACCGAGACATTTACATAATGCAGCTTAACGGATGTGACGCCATTTATAATTAAAACAATAAAAAACACCGTACTCAGCACTGGCATAACCTTTATAACTATATACTCACGAAGCAGGTTCTTCAGCTTAAACGCTATTCATCTTAAAAAAAATACGATCTTTTTGAAAATCCATCCATCCTGAAGACGAAGGGGGAAAATAAACCAGATTTTTCCTCTGATTGTGACAAAACACTGACACTGGAGACTCCTTCCCAAAATGTCTCTTTACAGAAAGGTTTGCCGAATCAAAGATTGCGCACGTCTTTTTTTTTTTTTATCCGTTTATTTGGGATGTTCACCATGCGAATCCTTGTGTAAGAGAATGATGAACGTATTAGAGCCTGTGATTCGAATCGGAAGCCGGAAAAACCCGAATCGACACCTTCTGACCAATCAGAATCGAGAATCCAACATCGCTATGGTATGATTCTCGATTTCAGAAGTAGCAATGTGTAGTAGAATTCTCGTCGGCCAATTTACGTTCAACGCAGCCTGAATTCCGTACACTTATTCTGACCAACTTTTATTTATTTATTTATTTTTCCTCCCCAGAGCCACACTTTTTCAGGACCTGCTCTTCAGACGCACAAACATCAGCCCTCCCAATCAGGAGCTCCTCTATGAGGGCCGACACCTCACGCTGGACCCCAACAGACAGGCGCAGACGTTCCCACTCACCAGCAGGGACAATCCCATCATGCTCCTCAGCAAGGAACTAGTCAATACCGTTGGGCTCATCTTCGAAGACCGTGAGACCACGTCTCTCCCTCACACATTCTGTCTCTGACACGCTTTTACATCTTTACAGTTCTTCGAATTTTTACCACAGGGCATTCTAACCATAAAAAAAAAGTTAAATCTCAATGATCAGCTAAATAGACAATATATTTGCGATGACAGATGTGTTTGTACAGACGCGAGCGCGGTGAAATATGAAGATTATATTTACAGTCATTTTTAATTTCATACTCTCGGGTAAAAATGATGAGTGTTTTTTTTTTTAAAGATCATTTTATTCTAATTTTAGTAAAAATGTAAGTATAAAGTATGTCATTTTGACTGGAAAAGAATATGAGTGAAGCTGGAGCATGATTGTGATTGTAATTATGATGTGTGTGTGTGTGTGTGTGTGTGTGTGTAGTGAGCCCTCCTAAAGTGCAGCCACGGTACGATTTGGACTTGGATGCCAGCTATGCTAAGGTAACAACTATAATTACAGCATGTTTTACAAACAAGAGGTTTACTTTGTTAACGCTTTGCGTTAAGGTTCCATGAATGAATAGCTTACACAAATAAACCACGCATCACAATACCTCTCGTGTAACATGTACGTATGTAACAATTTTATATGCATAAAACAAGTCAATTAATCAACACCACCATTAAACAATGAGTCAAAACATCAGCGAGTGAAATGAAGCCCACAATTATGTGCCATATGAACCATCTTCTTAATTAAAATTTGATGAAAACATGGTGAAGTGCCCTCTAGGCTGGCCAGTGGAGAATACATGATTCAGCGAACCCTATAGGGTTCCATTACATGCAAGGAAACATGATGAAGTGCCCTAATAGGTGCCCTTCCGATGGAGAAAATGCAATGCATTGCCGCATAGGCACCCCTACATGCGAGGAAACATGACGAAGTGCCCTCTATGGTGGCTTTCCAATGAAGAATACGTGACTCCGTGTCCGAAAGGTTTCCCCTACATTCAAGGAAACTTGAAGAAGTACCCTAATGTGCATCCTTCCAATGGAGAAAATGAGAATGCATTGTCCTATACGCTCCCCTACATGCGAGAAAATGAGATGAAATGCCCTCTAGGGTGTTCCTCCAGTGTGGAATACATGATGCAGTGCCCTAGTGGGGGCCCATACAGTGGAGAAAATAAGATACATTACATGTAGGCATGTGATGAAAACATGATGAAGTACTCTTTAGGGTGGCCTAGGGTGCCCCTACCTGCAAGGAAACATGTTTGCATTACCCTATAGGCTCTCCTACATATGAGAAAATGTGATGCTCTTTCAGATGCTCTTCCAAGCAGAGAAAACGTGATTCCTTGCCCTATAGGGTTCCCTGCAGGTGAGAAAACATGATGAAGTCCCCTCATGGTGCCTGCCTTTCCGATGGAGTAAATGGATGCTTTGCCCTATAGGTTCCCCAACATGCAAGAAAATGAGAGGTGTGTGAGAAAACATGCCCTCTAGAGGCCCCACTGCATGTAGGAGTTGCCCCCCTTGTAACTGCTAATTTAGGTGCACTTATTTTATATCAAGGATTGAATAAACTTTGAATGCTCTGAAAAATAAATAGCAAATGTTGATGTTTATGGTTTGTTAGTGTCGACTAATGCAGTAAACAGCGCTGTTTAACTGAACCTTAACGTAAAGGTCATCCTTCAGCCGTAGCGATGCTTAAAGCCGTTACATGGAAATTATGATTGCGCTCGAGACACTCGATATGTAACCTGTCCGAGTGTGCGTCAGTCAGTATCCGAATGACCTCCTTATCTGTGCGTACTCGGATTGCACTACAGCCTTCCCTTGCACGCGGTTCGGTTTTAAGGAGCCTCGACGTGTTAAAGCTGTTAAAGAAAGAAAGATATGCTCTCCAGCACAGTTGATTTAGTGAAGATAATGTAAATACGCTGCTCTTGTGGTTTAAGGCCTACTGTAAATGACGTTATAACGAAACTAGATCTTTGCTAGATCTATCTATCTTTGTGGCCCAGAACGCCTCACTAAAAGTTTTGCAGATGAATTTCATTTTAAATTCAAATCCCATGTAGTCTATAAATGTCCAAAACTTCTGAGTTTTGCATCTGAAAAGGTATTTATGACCAGCTCTCGTTCATTCAGATCATAAAGGTGGCAGGGATGTTGGGGACTTGAGAATGTGATTTGTGGTTTGTTTTTGTTTTTTTTGTTTTTTTGGCTTTGTTTATTTATTCATTTTCATATGATTCATTTACATGTGATTCATATTCATGCATGTGATTCATTTACATGTGATTCATATTCATGCATGTGATTCATTTACATGTAATTCATTTTCATGTGATTCATTTACATGTGATTCATATTCATGCATGTGATTCATTTACATGTAATTCATTTTCATGTGATTCATTTACATATGATTCATATTCATGCATGTGATTCATTTACATGTAATTGATTTTCATGTGATTCATTTACATGTGATTCATATTCATGCATGTGATTCATTTACATGTAATTCATTCTCATGTGATTCATTTCCATATGATTCATTTTCATGTGATTCATATTCATGTGATTCATTTTCATGCATGTGCTTCATTTAAAGAATGTGATTTGTGTTTGACGTAGTGGACAGACACAGGTCTTCGAATACTTTCGATCCTTAAAAGTTACTTATCGCAGCTTTAAGAACGAGACAAAGGCTGTAGATAATTAGAGTAACTGTCCGTGGGGTTACTTTTTAAAAATAAATTTTTCTACTAATTATATTTTCCAACTATAATGCAGCGTTTGTGCCAAAAATGTATACCTACTACCACAATACTATTCCAGTTTCATTTAATGATAATCTTTTATTGTTTGTTTAGACGTTTGCCGGTGACGTGGGCCATCTGTGGAAAACCTCCGAGTCGTTACTCGTCTATCAGGAGTTGGTGAGGAAAGGAGTGAGGGGTCTCATGTAAGTCCACTGGGTTTGCCCCCCACCCCCCCACTTTCCTCATTTTGCATAGGAGCGCTGTGGTTTAGCATCAGAGTACGACTGGTACATGATGAGTTATCGCAAAAAAAACAAAAGGTCCCCCCAATAAAAATGGCTGAAGAGCCAATCGATGTGAATTTGGAATTATTTATGCTAATGCTCCATTTGTTTTACCTCTGGAAGAACACGGAAATACGACACTTACAAGTCCGCTAACCGTCACGACACGCCTGACGTATAGTTACCTCAAAACCGCAAACCGTATATAAAGGATAACTACTTTTGTTGGACGATATATCGTCTCAGAAATAATTGCAATAAATGATATTATTGTCATTTTAAGACCGTTTTATGCCTCTGATATAATTACAATGATCATTTTTCACGTAAATATTTCCAAAATCCGTATTATTTTTGAATTCTGAAGACAGTATTTGACTTTGGGGGAGAGGGATACCACTGAACACCAGATTTTGAAATCAACAGTCCACAAGAAGGCGCGGTGAATAAATCAAACGGTTATATTGCTCATCGCAAAGAAGAAACCTGTTGACAAAGTGACATTTATTGTTAAGTGCGTTTAATTTGAAAAATCAAAAGATTGATCTTAGGCTCTCGGGCCAGTTCCAGTGCTAATTCTCACACTGTTTTTAGTCATAGTCTTTGTCTTCGGACATGCAGTCAATATTTCCTCATGTCTTATTTGTTCGTTTGGGTCAATTTTACTTCGACTAAAATGGCAGTGAATATTAGTCGATTAGACAATGTGAAAAATTGAACCAAATTTTCAGATCTTTTATATATTAACTTAAGCGTGTAGCAACAAAAACGTGTTAAAACGTGCATCATATACTTTTTTTTGTCAACTCATCTTAGTTGGAATCTTTCAGTGGTGTACAGCCGCTTTAATTCAACACGAGCAGCGAGGCACAAAAACCAAATCGGACCTGATGCCGAAACTCCCGCTTCACTGCTGCTCACTTCCAGTGTAAAAAAATGAGCAGTGCGGAGCTTACAGCGCTTACAAACTGCAGTTTTGTCGTCATTCCACACAAGAGACACAGCATGAAATCCATGGGTTTTCTCCGCCCTCTTTTGATCGACGGGATCGGCCCTGATCATCGGATGTTTTTAAACTATCAGCCGATAGCCCATAGCGGGGAAAAATAGCCTTTATCGTAATACAATATTGTGAATTGTTTATGCTTTGTTTATTCATTGTGTGTGTTTTAGTGCGTTGTTATGGAAAGAACGTATTTACAACGTGACTTATCGTTCTACCTAGCGCCTTAACTTACATTCATTTTGTGCAGAAGCAGGTTGTAATATTAGGATTATCTTGTGTGTAAATGTCCGATTTATATTATATGTGTGTGTGTATAGGATGTGTTTGGGTGAGTTAATTGACCCGCTAGTAAAGCGCTTCAGTTTACCACTGTTCAGCTTCAGCTCACGCAGCTTAAGCGGCTCAATCCCTGACGTTATTGACTACGAGTGCATTATTTGAGATACTAAAACTATTCCTTTGAGATTCGTTTTCTTCAAAAAGCATTGTTAGCGCGTTGTTAATATCTTGCGTCATTATGTTCGACAGTACGTTTGAATTAAAACCGGTGCTAGTGCTCGCTGCACATCTGAAATTCGAACATGCAGTTTTTATGTTCGATTGTGCTTTTTTTTTTAATTATCTTAAATTTGCATGTATTCTCTCATTTGTAAGTCGCTTTGGATAAAAGCGTCTGCTAAATGAATACACGTTAATGTAATAATTGTAAGTTCGACGAATATACGAAGGTCGAATGTTAATTCGACCGCCCTGGAGCGGACGAAAGGACAGAAGCGGTGCGAACGGCTCAGATGTTGGTGACATTCATTCTTCTGTAAATAAACACGCGTGTAAACACAATGGGAGATATCGAGGTCGACAAAAACGATCGAGGTCACGTGATCGAGGTGCTACTGTGTATACTGTTCATGCTCCGAGCAGCCATTTTGATTTGACGGCACTTGCTGAACTCGGGGTTGAGCAGACCTTCTGGGGTTTCCAAGTAGGAATTCGGAGTCGAGTCAACTCGTTTTTTTTCCCTACCCTAGTCGGAGTTACGAGTTTTACCCGACCACAGCATTTCTGACTCCTTGGAAGCTCCGCCCCCTTCCTCCAATCTCACATAAACGAACATTTCTTATTGTTCTCTTGAATTTCCTTTTTAAGAGATGCGTTGATGCGGCGCTCTCGCTTTCCGTTTCGAGTTCCTTCGGGTAAAATCTGTCATTTCGATTTGACTAACATTAGACTAGTATACTGTACAGTTAACATCAGTTTAACTGTGTTTATCAGTGATGATTTTCATACCACAAGTACCTAAAATAGCTCAAATCCTAACCACTCCCCCAACGCCAGTGCGTATCCTACTTACTGTGTGATTATTATTGTGTTTTGGATACCCATGTGATGTTTTTGAGGTGATCCTCCCTGTACTAAAATAAGCTCGGGTATTATTCAGTAAGGTCTGGTACAACCTTTTTGGTGTCAAAACTGTCAAATACGAAATACATTAACATTTCTAATCCAGAGTGTTCATCGATCGAGTTACAAAGCTTTTTTCTTTTTTTTTGAGTTTTATTTTTCATTCAACATTAAGCAGCGTTCACTCAAACGCCAATACACCGCATTAGAAATAAAGCCTCGGCGGTTCATTATTAGGACCTGAAGCTCAGTGTGCCTTTTTTGTTTTTCACAGAGAGTTGATGAAAGAGGACTTCAAGGAGGCGGCGCATAAGAAAGCTGAGGTTTTCCACATGTGTAACCACTGCAGTCAAACCCTGGAGAAGACCGAACAGCTGTAAGAGCTGCGAAACATCATCTAGGATAAATAAAGCTTATTATATACAGACCTTTATGCGCCCTTTCGTGCATAAACGATTGAACAACAGATCCAGATGTGTTGAAATACTTACAACTGCATGTTGTGTGATCATTTTTGAAATATAGGTGGTTTTCTAACTTGGATATCTTTTGATTTTCCTAAAATCAGCCTTAAATTGATAGTGCATTAGTGTGGACACATGCGTATTGACTGTCATTATAGTGATGATGCTCTTTTGAGATGGTGGTGTATGAATATTAATATTTATTAATTAATCAGCAGTGTCTGTTATTTTGTTTGTTTGTATGTTTGTTTGTTTTTAGATGTGCAGCACTAATGCAGGGAAACATGTTATCAGCCGATTACGATGAAATCCCGGACTTGCATAAGAAAGTGATGAGAGTAAGCGTGCGTTATAATTTCTCTACAAACAGCTATTTTTTTTATCCAACACTAGAGGCACGCCTAACTCAGAGTCAATCTAGTCAATGAAGACTTTTATATATATTATTAGTTAGTAGTAGCAGTAGCAGTAGCAGTGTGAGTAGTAGTAGCAGTGTTGTAGTAGTAGCAGCAGCAGTAGTAGTAGCAGTGTTATACAGCAGAGCAGCACCAAAGAAGCAACCCAAAGAGAAACCCAACAGCAGCAGAGCAAGCAACAGCAAACCAACAGCAGCAGCGCCAAGAACCCAGCAGCGCCCAAAGAGCAGCAGCAGACAGCAGCAGCAGCAGAAACGCAGCAGCGCACCGCACAACAGCGTATCCACAAGAGCGCGCAGAAGCAGCTTGTCAGCGCCAGCAGCAACAGCAAGGTTAGAGCAGCGTTCCAGCACCAACAGCAACCAGCACAGCACAGCAGCTTAGCAGCGTAGCCACAGCAAACGGAAGCAGAGCGCGCAGCCACGCATTACAGCAGAGAGCAGAGCACAGAGCCAGCAAGCACACAGCGTGCCAGAGCAGCACAGCAGCAAGCGAGCAGCGGCCGCCACAGCAGCGCAACACTACGAACCAAAACAGCAGCACGCAGCAACGGCAGCAAGACACACCACTACGCAGAGCGCGTAGCGCAGGCACAGCTCGTAAAAACAACCGCACAAGCAGCCAAGAGCTGGCCCGCGGGCAACACGCACAGAAGCCAGCCTAGCCGCCCACAGCCAGCAGCACAGCACAGCAGGCAAAAAGCGAAGCGGTTGCTAGCGCAGCAGCAGCGCGCGCGCGCAGCAGGTACCACACCAGCGCGCCACGCACACAGCACATAAGCAGCACAGGGCCAGCACGCACCCCCACCAACTAAAGCACAACACAGCACAGCAGGAAGGCACAGCAGCAGCAAGCGCAACCAGCAGCAGCAGCAGCAGCGCAGCGGCAGCACCAGCAGCTAGCAGCAGCAGCAGCGACGCAGCAGCGTTACACAACCAACTGTTGCCAGCAGCAGCGCTCAGCAGCAGCAGCAGCAGCAGCCGAGCAGCACCCAGCTTGCCAGCACAGAGCGTGCTGTTCAGCAGCGCAGCAGCAGCCAGCAGCAGCAGCAAGCAGCAATTGCGCAACCAACAGCGTTGCCAGCAGCACGTGCCGTACAGCAGCAGCAGCAGCAGCAGCAGCAGCAGCAGCAGGCCACAGCAGCAGCAGGGCCAGCGACCCAGCAGCAGAGAGCAGACAGGCCCCCAAGCGTGCCAGCAGAGCAGCAGCTACAGCACGCCACAGCGCGCGCAGCAGCAGCAGCACTGCAGCAGCAGAGCGGCAGCGCGTTACAGCAGCGCAGCAGCAGCAGCCAGCAGCAGCAGCAGCATGCAGCAGCAGCTACGCAGCAGCAGCAGCGCAGCGTAGCAGCAGCAGCGCAGCAGCAGCTTAAGCAGCAGAGCACAGCCAATGTACAGCAGAGCAGCAACAGCCACAGCAGCAGTGCTAGCAGCAGCAGCAGCAGCAGCAGCAGCAGCAGAGCGCAAAGCAGCAGAGCAGCGCGCAGCAGCAGCAGCAGCAGAGAGACAGCAGCGCAGCAGCACACAAAGCAACCAGCAGCAGCAGCAGCAGCAGCAGCAGCAGCAGCAGCAGCAGCAGCGTAAGAGCAGCAGCTGTTGCAGCAGCAGCAGCGCAGCAGCGCACAGCAGCAGAGCAGCGTTGCGCAGCCAGCAGCAGCACGCCCACAGCAGAGCAGCAGCAGCAGCAGCAGCAGCAGAGCAGCACAGCACAGCGGCGCAGCAGCAGCAGCAGCGCGCTGTTGCGCAGCAGCAGCAGCAGCAGCAAAGCAAACCACCGGTTGCCAAGCAGCAGCAGCAGCAGCAGCAAGCAGCAGAGCAGCGTCAAGCACCAACAGCATCCACAGCAGCAGCAGCAGCAGCAGCAGCAGCAGCAGCGAGCAGCGCGCCACGTTACGGCAGCAGCAGCAGCAGCAGCAGCAGCAGCAGCAGCTAAGCAGCAGCAGCTTGCAGCAGCAGCAGCGTTGGTGCGCAGCAGCAGCAGCAGCAGCAGCAGTACAGCAGCAGCAGCAGCACGCACACAACAGCTGCTGCTACAGCAGCAGCAGCAGCAGCAGCAGCAGCAGCGGAGCCGCAACGCGCAGCAGCAGCACCAAGCGTTGCCAGCAGCAGCAGCCAGCGCCAGCAGCAGCAGCAGCAGCGGCCAACAGGCAGCAGCAGCAGCAGCAGCTTGCAACAAGCGTAAGCCGCGCAGCTACAGCAGCAGCAGCAGTTCAACGCAGCAGCGTTCAACAGAGCGTTACAGCAGCAGCAGCAGCGTAAGCGCAGCAGCAGCAGCAGCTCCCAGCAAGCCGCCAGCAGCAGCAGCAGCACGCACAGCAACCAACAGCGCAGCACAGCAGAGCAGCAGCAGCAGCGGCCAGCAGCCGCAGCTGTTGCCAAGAGCAACAACAACTAGCAGGCAGCGAACAGCGGTGCTAGCAGCAGCAGCGTGTAGAGCAACAGTAAGCAGCAGAGCAGCAGTGTTACAGCAAAAAGCGCAGCAGCAGCGGCAGCGCAGCAGCAGCAGTACAGCAGCAGCAGCAGGTGCAGCAGCAGCAGCACGCAAAAAACTGCAGCAGCACTGCTGTAAGCAGCAGCAGCAGACACAACACAGCAGCAAGCAGCAGCAGCGAGCAGCAGCTGTTGCCAGCAGCAGCAGCAGCAGCAGCAGCAGCTCAGAGCAGCAGCGTCGCGCAGCAAGAGCAAGCAGCAGCAGCGCAGCAGCAGCAGCGCCCGCCAACAGCAGCCGCTGCTGGGCAGCAGCAGCAGCAGCAGCAGCAGCAGCAGCAGCAGCTGCAACGCAAGCAGGTGCACACCAGCAGCAAAAGCAGCAGCACGTGCAGAGCAAAGCAGGCAGCAGCAGCAGGAACCAACAACAAAGCGCCAAGCACGCGCAGCAGCAGCAGCAGCAGAGCTTGCCAGCAGCAGCCGCAGCAGCAGCAGCAGCAGCAGCAGCAGCAGCAGCCAGCAGAGCAGACAGTGCGCAGCAGCAGCAGCAGCAGCCAGCACGCACAGCAGCAAAACCATAACGCAAAGTGCCCACCAAAGCACAGAACAGCACGCGCAGCACAGCAGCAAAGCAGGCACACAGCGCAAACAGCACGCAGCAGCACAGCAGCAGCAGCAGCAAGCAAGCAGCAGCACAGCCGAAAGGGACAGCAGCAGCAGCAGCAGCGTAAGCAGCGTCAGCTTTACACAGCACAGCAGCGAAGCACCGCTGTTGTTGTTGCAGCAGCAGCAGCGAAGAGCAAGCAGCAGACAGCGGCGCCAGCAGAGCAGCGTCAGAACCACCAGCGTTTACAGCAGCAGCAGCAGCAGCAGCGGCGCAGTTGCGCAGCAGCAGCAGCACAGAGCAGCACAAACACAGCAGCAGCGCTGACAGCGCAGCACCAGCGCAGCGTACAGCAGCAGCAGGCGCAAGCAGCGCCAAGCAGCAGCAGCAGAGCGACACAGTACAGCAATTCTCCCAGCGTTGCCAGCAGCAGCAGCAGCAGCGTAAGCAGCAGCGATAACAGCCAACAGCACCAAACACGCAGCAGCAGCAGCGTAAGCAGCAAGAGACGCAGCAGGACAGCAGCACAGTGTAGCAGGCAGCAGCACGCGCCAGCCGTTGCGCACAGCACGGTTGCCAGCAGCAGCAAGCCTACGCGCGCGCACACAGCAGAAACAGCACCCACGCGCCCAGCAGCAGCAAGCAGAAGCAGCTACAGCAGGCCAACCCCGCCTACAGCAGCACAGCAACAGCACAATTTAGCAGCACCAAGCAACAACAGCACAGCCACAGCAGCAGCCGAAAGCAGCAGCAGCAGCAGAGAGCAACAGCAACACAGCAGCAGCAGCGCCACGCAACACCACACAGCACGTAGCAGCGTAAAAAAGCGGCCGGGCAAGCAGCGTACAGCAGCCACAGCAGCAGAGCATGCAGCACCAACAGAGCGGCGTTTGGTACAGCAGCAGCAGCCAACACACCCAGCAGAAAGAGAGCAACAGCAGCAGAGCAGCAGCAGCAGAGCAGCCGGCAGCAGAGCGCGGAATGGGCCGGCACCAAGAGAAAGAAACAAGCAGCAAGACCACGCACACAGAGCAGCAAAAGAAGCGGCAACAAAAGCTCGCAGCAAAAGCAGCAGCAGCAGCAGCAGCGCGCGTACAGTATAGCAGAGCAGCACAGCAGCCCGCGCACAGCAGCAGCAGCAGCAGCACAGCTGCGCAGCAGCAGCGCAGCACAGCACAAAGCGACAGTAACCAAAAAAAGACAGCGCTACAACAAAAAAACAAAACGGCGAAGGAACAGCGCGTACACAGCGCACACACGTCCGCACAGCAGCAGCAGCACAAAGCAAAGGGCTCAGAAAAGCATGCAAGCACAACCACAGCACACAAGGAAGTAAGCAACAAGCAGCACAGACGCAAAAAAAAAAAAGACACAAGTGCCAAGCAACATCACGCAGAGTTGGTTCAAGCAAGTCGACAGCGCCAGCAGCAGCAGTTACCACCACCAAATGGTACAGCAGCAGCAGCACACAGTGTTGAAGCAGCCAAGCAGCAAACGTGCCAGCAACCAACAGCGCCGCGCGCTCAGCAGAAGAGAGTACACGTACACAGCAGCAGCCAAAGCAACAGACGCAGGTAAGCAGCAGACAAGACACAGCACACACAAAACCAAGCACAAAAGCAGCAGCAGCAGCAGGTTACCAGCAGCGCCACACACAAAGGCCGCCAAGTCACACCACAGCAGGCACAGCACACACCAACAGCAGCAGCCCAGGCAAACACCCACACAAGCCGAGCAGCCACCACAGCGTGGACACACCACGCAGCGCAAACAACAGTAGCAGACGAAGTGACAGGCAAGAGCAGAAATGTAGCGCAGAGCAGTAGAGACGCACAAACAGAAGTAGCATAGCAGCACAGTGTACGCAGCACGCACAACAAAGATACAAAAAGCAGCAGCGCAGCACCAGCAGCAGCTGCAGTAGCAGCGTAGCAGCAGCAGCACCACAGCAGCTGCCAAGCAGCAGCAGCAGCAGAACAGCAGCAGCAAGTACAGCAGTAGCAGTAGTGTAGCAGCAGCAGCAGCAGCAGTAGCAGCAGTAGTAGTAGTAGTAGTAGTAGCAGTAGTAGTAGCAGTAGTAGTAGTAGTAGCAGTAGTAGTTTTCAGCTCTGAATGAATATATCTCTGCACACATGAAGCACACACATTCTCATTTTTGTTTCCTCTGCATGCAGCTGTCTAACTTACTAGGCTCGATGGATCAGACCATGCAAGAACTCAAAAACAAATTCCTTCCCGGAGGAATGATGACGGATACATGGACACAGCAAGTGGGCACACATCCTGAAGACAGAAAGTAAGGAGTTTCATTCATGAATATAGTCATGTATCAGAGTGAGAGAGTACCGCATGCTAAAATCACTACAAGGGTTTTCTGGTTGGGGGATCCCAGATTATCCAATAACTGAACAATACTTTTCCATCTATCAGTTATAATGAATGTATATACACAGCAGGTACATGTCGAAAAGTTATACTATATCCATCCACCCATCCATTTTCCATACCACTTATCCTACACAGGGTCTCAGAGCCTATCCCAGGGGACTCGGGGCACAAGGTGATGGACACCCTGGACGGGGTACCAACCCATCACAGGGCCCAATCACACACATACACACACTCACACTACGAACAATTTGGAAATGCCAATAAGCGTACAGTCTAGGACCTCTATATTAAGCCTACAGTCTAGGACCTCTATATTAAGCCTACAGTCTAGGACGTCTATATTAAGCCTACAGTCTTGGACGTCTATATTAAGCCTGCCAGCTTGGACGTCTGATGTTAAGCCTACAGCTCCAGGGACGTCTATATTAAGCCTACAGTCTAGACGTTATATTAGCCAACAGTCTGGGACGCCATATTAAGCCTACAGTCTAGACGTCTATATTAAGCCTACAGTCTAGGACGTCTATATTAAGCCTACAGTCTAGGACGTCTATATTAAGCCTACAGTCTAGGACGTCTATATTAAGCCTACAGTCTAGGACGTCTATATTAAGCCTACAGTCTAGGACGTCTATATTAAGCCTACAGTCTAGGACGTCTATATTAAGCCTACAGTCTAGGACGTCTATATTAAGCCTACAGTCTAGGACGTCTATATTAAGCCTACAGTCTAGGACGTCTATATTAAGCCTACAGTCTAGGACGTCTATATTAAGCCTACAGTCTAGGACGTCTATATTAAGCCTACAGTCTAGGACGTCTATATTAAGCCTACAGTCTAGGACGTCTATATTAAGCCTACAGTCTAGGACGTCTATATTAAGCCTACAGTCTAGGACGTCTATATTAAGCCTACAGTCTAGGACGTCTATATTAAGCCTACAGTCTAGGACGTCTATATTAAGCCTACAGTCTAGGACGTCTATATTAAGCCTACAGTCTAGGACGTCTATATTAAGCCTACAGTCTAGGACGTCTATATTAAGCCTACAGTCTAGGACGTCTATATTAAGCCTACGGTCTAGGACGTCTATATTAAGCCTACAGTCTAGGACGTCTATATGCTTCCACGGTCTAGGAAGCGCCTATATTAAGCCTACGGTCTAGGACGTCTATATTAAGCCTACGGTCTAGGACTCTATATTAGCCTACGGTCTAGGAGTATATTAACCTACTAGGACGTCTATAAGCTCACTCTAGACGTCTATATTAGCCTACAGTCTAGGACGTCTATATTAAGCCTACGTCTAGGACGTCTATTAACCTACAGTCTAGGACGCTTATATTAAGCCTACAACAGGCGTCTATATTGCGTACAGTTAGGACCATATTAAGCGTACAGCTCAGACTTATATAGCGTAGCGTCTGAGCTCTATATGCGTATAGCTCAGGACGCTATATTGCATAAGTCTAGACGTATATTGTACAGTCTAGGACTCTATATTAAGCGTAGGACTTATGTGTCGTATTAAACAGAGTCTATAATCAGGATCTATAGCATTATATGTCATCTAATTATATTGCCTACAGCGGGGAGCTATATAGCCTACAGCTAGACGTTATATAGCCTCCACAGATATATTACCATAGACGTCTATATTAAGCTACGCTGATTATAAACAATATATCATAATATAAGTATCTTCCGTGGATCTATTAGCTATAATTTATACTCTGGTTTATCACACTTATAAATACACTTTATAAGTAAATTATTAATTAATTATTTATTTAGTCCATATTGCCGTAACTAATCTATATTAGCAGTTAGGACTCTATAGTTGCCGTATAGTCTAGACTATATTAACCGTAAAGGACCTATATTCATATATAATGGTGTATATGGTGAATTAGGACTCTATATTGCCTGGTCTAGGGCCTATTGCCTACATCAGATATATTCAACAGTCTAGACCTTATATTAAGCCTACAGTCTAGGACGTCTATATTAGCCTACAGTCTAGGACTCTATATTAAGCCTACAGTCCAGGACGCTATATTAAGCCTACAGTCTAGGACGTCTATATTAGCCTACAGTTAGACTTTAAGCCTACAGTCTAGGACGCCTATATAAGTCAGTCTGGGGCTCTTATTAAGCCTACAGTCTAGGACGTCTATATTAAGCCTACAGTCTAGGACGTCTATATTAAGCCTACAGTCTAGGACGTCTATATTAAGCCTACAGTCTAGGACGTCTATATTAAGCCTACAGTCTAGGACGTCTATATTAAGCCTACAGTCTAGGACGTCTATATTAAGCCTACAGTCTAGGACGTCTATATTAAGCCTACAGTCTAGGACGTCTATATTAAGCCTACAGTCTAGGACGTCTATATTAAGCCTACAGTCTAGGACGTCTATATTAAGCCTACAGTCTAGGACGTCTATATTAAGCCTACAGTCTAGGACGTCTATATTAAGCCTACAGCATACAGCGTATTCTTGGCGGGAAAACTTGATTTGGACATTTTGACTGACCCAGGTTTCAGGGTATCAGGTTTGTCCAGATACACAAAGACATGACTGGGATTGTTGTAAATTGTTTATTAAACAGGAAGAGGTTAGTATGTACGGCTCTAGACTGACAGGTGATGGATATAGTGTGGACTGGTGTTGCTGTGAAAATGGTGAACATGGAGTTTCCTCCTCGTTATAAAGAACCTGTGATTGAACATAAAGTAGGGTTCAGTATATGCACAGAGATCACTCTGACGCACAGAGATCATTACTGACTCGCTCTTCGTCTTCCAGTGTGGAGAAAATCAAAGTTCTTCTCGACGCCATTACAGCCATCTATCAGCAGTTCAAGAAGGACAAAGCTGAGCGACGTGAGTACCACACACTGCTCCTCATTTTATATCATTCCAGTACAATTACACTCATAAACTCTCTCTCCACTCTATCTTTCTTTCCCCCCTTTCTTTCTATTTCTCTCTCATCTCTCTCTTTCTCTTTCTTTACCTCTCTTTTATCTCTCTCTTTCTTTATCTCTCTTTTCTTTCTCTTTCTTTACCTCTCTTTTATATCTCTCTCTCTCTTTCTTTATCTCTCTTTTATCTCTTTCTTTATCTCTCTCTTTCTTTATCTCTTTTATCTCTCTCTTTCTTTATCTCTTTTATCTCTCTCTCTTTCTTTATCTCTCTCTTTCTTTATCTCTCTTTTATCTCTCTCTCTTTCTTTACCTCTCTTTTATCTCTCTCTCTCTTTCTTTATCTCTTTTATCTCTCTCTCCCTTTCTTTACCTCTCTTTTATCTCTTTCTTTATCTCTCTCTTTCTTTATCTCTCTCTCTTTCTTTACCTCTCTTTTATCTCTCTTTACCTCTCTTTTGTCTCTCTTTCTTTATCTCTCTTATCTCTCTGTTTCTTTATCTCTCTCTTTCTTTACCTCTCTTTTATATCTCTCTCTTTCTTAACCTCTTTTATCTCTTTATCTTTCTCCCTCCCCTTTATATTTCTTATTTCTCTTTTTCCCTCTCTCTCTCTGTCTCTCATCTCTTATTTATCTCTCTTATCTCTCTCTTTCTTTCTCTTTTATCTCTCTTCTCTCTCTCTCTCTCTCTCTCTCTCTCTCCAGGTCTTCCTTACAACGAAGAACAAATCCACAAATTTGACAAGTGAGCTTTTGTGTTCTTTGTGTGTGCTTTACGATGTCTGGTTATTAGCAGTGATAAGACGTTCTCCCTCACGTTACTGACGTTACTTTGTACGATGAAAAGGCAGAAGCTGGTGTATCATGCCACCAAAGCCCGCGCCCTGTTCACAGACGAGTGTGCGATGAAGTATCGACTCTTCATCTCCAAGAGCGAGGAGTGGATGAGGTACGGGTCTCAGTGAGACGCTAGCTGTGTAGAAATCACAGCGCAAGATGTTTTTATTTTGACGTGAATACAAGTCTTACTCTATACTGTTTAAGAGTGAGGATTGGAGGAGCTACTGAACTCCAGTCAGCAAAAAATGTGACATTTGAAAAAATATATATATAAAAAATAACGAAATAAAAGAGCTAATTAGTTATGAAATCAGCAAGCCAGTAAATTATTAAGCACTACAACTACAGGAGGGAAACAGAAATAGACGTGAGTGAGAGGAGTGTGTGAGAGAGAGAGAGAGAGAGAGAGAGAGAGAGAGACTTGTGTTGCAAAGTGTGGCTGGCCTGTTGCCATGGAAACTGGGGCAGAGAAGCTGCAGAGAAGCCAATCAGCACATGATGATAACAGGGCCTTGTTTCTCTGCACGGCTCGGTTTGTGTGCGTACGTACGCAACAGAAAACCACTCGTAATCTCAAGTTATTGATTCAAATTCAGCAGCAAAGCCAAACTCGGAATGAATTTTTAACGTCTAGCGAATTTCAGATGCCCAAGATCTCCGAAACGGCTTTTACGTCATTATTTATATATATTAAAATAAACAAATAAACGTTGCCAGATGTCATTTTTTCAATATCAAACACAAATGCATCACTCTTTATGCTTACTATGAATAAAGAAAATGTGTGTGTGTGTGTGTGTTTGTGTGTGTGTGAGAGAGAGAGAGAGAGAAAGAAGTGGACGTGTTAACATTTGAGTCTGCTCCAGAACACAATACACTTGAGTCCTCTTCCTGAACTGCTTCATTATTGCCCTTTAGAGTGGATATGGGCATTTTTCAGCCGTTGGCTGATTTATTTATGATGGTGATGAATGATTAATGAAATTTGGCTCATGTGCCACGTCATGTTTAAACCCCAGTGAAACAGGAAGTGATGGATGACTACATTAGAGATCCTAAAGACACACACTGTTTCAAAACGTATTGAAGTAAAAACGTGCTTCGGCTACATTTTGTTCAAACGGGGTACCAATAATTGTGATGTGGATTTGTTAAAATATATATAATGTCTTTGATATGGGTTTTTTCTTTTCTTAGAATAAATTCATGTCCGTTAAACCAATTATTATTTTTTTTTTTTACCAGCATGCCAGTAATCTTAGCGCTATAGAGATTTCCAGCCATCGCAAACTGATTCAAACTCTAACCTGAGTACAATCTTTTCAACTTTTTTTTTTTTATTATTTATTTATAAAAATCATTGATCTTTACTTATTTATGTATATATTTATTGGCTAAATATGCATCTGTATTCGAGGTGTAAGTTCACGAAGGTCTTCATCATTGAGCCAAAGATGGCCGCTTGTTTACCGGGAACATGATGAGCTCTGAATCTAAGCGTTGATGATGATGATGATGATGATGATGATGTAATGGCTTAACGAGTATATCGTTACAGGAAGGTGCATCACGTTAGGAAGCAGCTGCTGTCCCTGAACAACCAGTTGCTCAATATGGAGCAGGAAGTGACCGTGATCATGCAGCGTGTGTACAAGGTAACGGCAACACGGAACACTGTTTGAGTTGAGAATAAAAGAAGTGGGAGTAGGAATTGAATTGTGAGCTCATTTCTTATGATTAGACACAGTCTGATGTGAGCACGTGTGTCTTTAGATTCAGGAACAGCTTCCACAGAAGATCATGCCCATCACATCGAGCGGCATCAAGCCCCAGGCTTACCTCAGCCAGAGCACTCTCGTGGAAATGACAGCGGGGTGAGTGTGTGCGTATGGGCTGCGGTGCAGACACCATCCTACATCCTGTTTTGAATCGGTTCCTATGAATACCTGCATGAAAATTCGGAAATCAGAAACATTCACATTATCCATAACTACTTACAAGGAGTGGCGGGAAAAGATTCTTTGAGGAAATGATCTCGGTCTTTCCTTGGCTGCGTGTGAAACCGACTATAGTATCGTAGTGTATAATATTGCACGACAGTATAATAGCTGTGGAACATAGCCTTCAGCAACAGGTGTTAGATGATCATTTAGAAGCCACAATAAAGCTATCCTAGCGCCTTTGATACTTTGTGGACACCTGACTATCACAGCCATATGTGCTTGTAGAACATCCCATTCCAGATTTAGTCCTCTCGGCTTTGCTGTTATAATAAGCTCCAGTCTTCTGGGAAGGCTTTCCACTAGATTTTGGAGCGTGACTGTGGGGATTTGTGATCATTCAGCTACAAGAGTATTAGTGAGATCAGGTACTGAGGAGGTCTGGGGTGCAGTCGGTGTTCCAGTTCATCCCAAAGGGGTTCAGTGGGGTTGAGGTCAGGGTTCTGTACAGGACACTTGAGTTCTTCCAGTCCAACCTTCACACACCATGTCTTCATGGAGCTCGCTTTGTGTACAGGGACGTCGTGATGCTGGAACAGTGTTTGTGCCTCTTAGTTCCAGTGAAGGGAGACTGTAACGCTACGGCATACAAATACATTGTATACAATTGTGTGCGTCTAACATTGTGGCTACAGTTTGAGGAAAAACCACATGTGGGTGTGATGGTCAAGTGTCCACATACTTTTGGCCATGTAGTGTATGTACAGATGCATTTGAATTCACACAGAGACGTGTATTCACTAGAGACTGCACTGCTTTGTTTTGTTTGTTTGGGAGGGTGCTGGTTATAATACTGATTTCTTTATCGTTCTGAAGGATGAAGAAACTGAAAGAGGAGATGGAAGGAGTGGTCAAAGAGCTGGCAGAGAACAATCTCTTCCTGGAGAGGTAACGAACACGTCTATCTTTTACCATGCAAATCATTTCACTGGTTTAATATGATTACTAAATAAAAAACACCGTGTGTGTGTGTGTGTGTGTGTGTGTGTGTCCGCTTTAGGTTCGGCACTCTGACAGTAGATGGTGGACTGAGAAACGTGGACAGAATCTGAGAGCACAGCTACAAGAAAGAGAGAAAGAAATAGTTCAGACAAAAAAAAAAAAAAAAAAGAAATGAAATGGTCTGCGTTGAATTTTTTTCTTTCCCTTTAAAGCCACGGTTTATTTGAAGGGATAAATAAGATTTGCCAAATATATATTTCTGTATATATCTTAATGTAAATACTAGCCATCGAGAGAGGTTTTATTTCACTGTCTCCCCCCCCTTTTCTTAATTCTATCTGTAAGTTAAATAGGAGCAGCCTGCTTTTAAGTCTGATACCCCGCTTATCTTGACGTCTGCCCATCTGCGCTTGTATCCCATCCGTTTATTATTTTTATTTTCCTCCCCCGCACTTCATTTTTCTAAGGCGCATACGATACGACCTTCGGATAATTAGACTGTACTCCTGTATTCGTCTCTGAATGACGCACACGCGCAACATTAAAGACTGCAAACCTGCTATTACTGGGGTTTTTTTTTTTTTATTTGGAACGGATTTCCGACACACTTGTATTCAAGTGAGACACAAAAGGGTTGTTTTTGTATGAAGATCTAAATGTAGAGGTGGTATCTCCGAGGCAGAGGCAGCTTACGGAGATGAAGATGCAAACGATTTCACGTTTGTTATGCGGATATAGTCTCTCTCTCTCTCTCTCTCTCCCTGGGAACCGTGAGAGCTGTAAGGATTAAGAAGGACAGGACAGGACGCGTCGCCGTGATCGATGGCGTATCCTACTACTCCGTATGAACAGATAAGGCCTGCCAGGAATGTGGCATTGTACACAAGTTATAGGAAAGGTGTGAAGTACCAACGGCTGACCGGCGCGCCCGAGAAACAGTGTAGTTCGTTGTGTCTCGGGAGTTCGTTCCAGCCGCAGGCCCTGATGAGTAACGACTATAGTAAGAGCGAAACAGATGAATACGTTGTGGTATGTCTTGTTAACCTCGAAGATATTTACCATGAGTCAAAGAGGGTCATGGTTATGCAAGAGACCGCACGGGGACGGTGAGGTTTTATCTCATTCTGTGATCTAAACCTAAACACACCGCTGCTGCATAAAACGGACTCCGATGAGAGCATTGCTTCTTATTTACAGCCCCTTCAACGTCTCATCACACATCAGACTCCCATGGTGACCGTTACAAGAGTCACTCCACTCAGCCTTCGGGTTGCCGTGGCAACCGGACACGTTGCTACAGCGACATCGATGAGCATCAAATCTGCAAATGACAGCAAACCCGCCTGATGGTTTCGTGTGAACCGAACCGTCATTCGAGCCCACAAAAGCTGACATTCAGGCTAGCGGGATGATCGCGTAGTTACCCCTGAGCAGCCAATCACTGTAGTTTACACATGATGGTGTGCTATTCTATTGTTTCATTTATTTATTTATTTATTTAAAAAAACATTTTCAAAATGATTGTTGGTATTAGAATATCGATCATGACTGGCGATAGAAAGGTAGAAAGTTGATTTGTACACTAGAGGGCATGCATGGATCGGAACGTTTACAGAGTGTTGGAACTCCAAAATGACAGGAAGGTACCTTTTGAGAATGAATGAATAAATAAATAATGATGTAGCTAAGTAATGGCGGTCGAGGGGGGTTGGGGTGAACCACCACTTCGCATAACGTAAAAGTGCTTGTTAAAGTCCTCGCCGTCCGTAATTAATGCTGGAATACAAGAATAACTGTCCGTAATTATTTTAGATATAAAAATCACATCCGATGGGGTTCTGTTCAAGTAGCTGCTGCTGCTACTTTTTTTCTTTCTTCTTTTTCCCCAGTGGTTCAATGCCTAGGTAGCTTATGGCCCAGTGCCAGCCCACACATCGATTTTTCACGTTGCAATAAAAATGGCCTCTCGTTAAGGTGGGTCTCGGAACGCCTTTCACTGTTTCAGGCACGACGTCAACTAGAACACTTGAACCGACATGCTACACACTCTGAGAAAGGCGGTATTGTATTTTCCCTTGTCACAGGGCTGGTACCTTATCATTTGTACCACTAATATTCTGTATGCTACGTGGACACCTGACCATTGCAGCCTTATTGAACGATGGGCACTAATATGGATTCGGCCCACTTTTGCTGCCATAACAGCTTCCACTCTTCTGGGAAGGCTTTCCACTAGATCTTGGAGCGTGGCTGTAGGGATTTCTGTCCATTTGGCCACAAGAGCGCTAGTAATGTTGTGCGAGATGGTCTGGGGTTGCAGTCGGTGTTCCAGTTCAACTCAAAGGGGTTCAGTGGGCTTGAGGTCCGGGATCTGTGGAGGACACTCGAGGTCTTCCGGTCCAAACTTTGGTAAACCGTGTTTTCATGGAGCTCGCTTTGTGCACAGGGACGTTGTGATGCTGGAACAGGTTTGGGGAAGAACCACATACAGTATGGGTGTGATGGGCGGGCGTCCACAAACTTTTGGCCACATCGTGTCTATCTTTCGCATTGGAAATATGAACACCTTTGGTGTACCTTTTAAAAAGAATTACGGAGCATAATCAGACCTTATATACTGTAGTTGCCTACTATCGTAAAGCTTTAAAAGGGCATGATAGGCAACTTTCTACGTAAAGACACGTATTAACAGCACAAGGAGTGGTAAATAGTTCACGTTTTTCTTCTTCTAATTCGGGGTCATTTTGGCCTAGTTTTTTTTAAAGGCTGCAGAATATCGATAGTGATACTGATCAATACTGATTGACAATAATGTGTAACAGTAAAGCTAACGCTCATAATTCAAAGCATTTTTGGCCCAATATGATGTGAGACCTGGGTGTAGCCTACTACAAACCATCGCAGACATTTTAATGGTTTCCACTACAAATACCATTACAAACCATCAGCTGGTAACCTATTATTGGTCCTTAATGGTATCCACTAGATATAACATCCCACAAGGAACAAACCATTACAGTTTCCCATCAAAACCAATACAATTCCCATTATATCATTAAAACCATTACAAATGCTCAGGTCTATAAGGCGAGTGTCGTGATTTTGGCAAACACGTTTAGCACGATGCTAATCTGTGGTGTAAACGAGACTAAAGAAGGGAAAGACATTTGGACACTACAGATCTTCTGGCGGTCGGGGGTTTGAGTCCAGCTGGGGGCCCTGTGTGTGTGTGCGGAGTTTGTATGTTCTCCCCGTGCTGCGGGGGTTTCCTCCGGGTACTCCGGTTTCCTCCCCCAGTCCAAAGACATGCATGGTAGTCTGATTGGCGTGTCTAAAGTGTTCGTAGTGTATGAATGGGTGTGTGAGTGTGTATGTGATTTGTGCCCTGTGATGGACTGGCACCCTGTCCAGGGTGTACCCCGCCTTGTGCCCCCTGGGATAGGCTCCAGGTTCCCCGTGACCCTGAAGAAGGAGTAAGCGATAGAAGATGGATGGAGATCTTCTGGCTCCACTATTTTGCTCCTAGTTTTCTGAATAACAGACTGCCTTTGACAGACTTTCACATGGACTTGACTTTGTAGGCTATAAATCAGGCTGTTTTTATTTATTTCCTTTTTCGTACAGGCACACGCTGTTCTCCTCAGACTGCACAGCAGCTGTGATGGCTGAGGAGAACGTGCCAGGGTGGATTTGATGCTGAAACCGTCGTTCAGCTGTATACATACACACGCGCGCGCACACACAGGCGCGCGCGCGCACGCACTCCCGTCTCTCGGATTTGGCGGCAGCGCGAGCGCGTTGCAGCTACCGACCTGCACGGACACGACCACACGTCCTCCAAAAGACCCTCGCTCACGATTAAGCACTGATTTCGTTTCCTGAATAATGATAAGAAGAAGAAAACAGAAGGATTTCTGTCGCTGCAGGAAAATGAGATGAAGTCGGGCGGGTTCTTGGCACGGATGAGATTTTTGAGGATGCTGCGCGAGCGAGGAGGAAACGGGAACGGCTCAGGGAAGTGTGAAGTCAAAAACCAAAAAGCGCTTTCCACGAGGTGAGGTATGTAAAGCCAGTGTGTGTGTGTGTGTGTGTGTGTGTGTGTGTGTGTGTGTGTTTTCTCAGCCTTTTTTTTAAACAAAAAAATCTGTTTCATCAATAGAAGGAAGAGAAGCGCGCGCGCTGTTGTTTCTCAACCCGCATGACACGCTGTTGCCAAACTACAATCTCATTCATGACCATATACAATGACCTTTACACCATCACCACTCACTCATGACCATCACAATGACCTTTACACCATCACCACTCACTCATGACCATCACAATGACCTTTACACCATCACCACTCATTCATGACCATCACAATGACCTTTACACCACCACCACTCACTCATGACCATCACAATGACCTTTACACCATCACCACTCATTCATGACCATCACAATGACCTTTACACCACCACCACTCATTCATGACCATCACAATGACCTTTACACCACCACCACTCATTCATGACCATCACAATGACCTTTACACCACCACCACTCATTCATGACCATCACAATGACCTTTACACCACCACCACTCATTCATGACCATCACAAAGACCTTCACACCATCACCACTCATTCATGACCATCAAAATGACCTTTACACCACCACTCATTCATGACCATCACAATGACTTTACACCATCACCACTCACTCATGACCATCACAATGACTTACACCACCACCACTCATTCATGACCATCACAATGACCTTTACACCACCACCCCATTCATGACCATCACAAGACCTTTACACACCACCACCATCAACCATCACAATGACCTTTACACCACCACCACTCATTCATACCATCACAAAGATACACCATACCACTCACATACCATCAAAATGACCTTACACCACCACCACATACCACACAAAACCTCACACCATCACCACTCATTCATACCATCACAATGACCTTTACACCACCACCACCATTCATACCATCACAATGACCTTTACACACCACCACTCATCATACCATCACAAAACCTTCACACCTCACCACTCATCATGACCATCACAATGACCTTTACACCATCAACACCACATCCACCACAATACCTTCACACCATCACCACTCATTCATGACCATCACAATGACCTTCACACCATCACCACCATCATGACCATCACAATGACCTTTACACCACCACCACCATTCTTGACCATCACAATGACCTTCACACCATCACCACCATTCATGACCACACAATGACCTTTACACCACCACCACTCATTCATGACCATCACAATGACACACCACACCACCATCATGACCATCACAATGACCTTTAAACCATCACCACCTCATCAACCATCACAATGACCTTAAACATCACCACTCACCATCCATCACAATACCACACCCACCACCCGACCATCACAATACCTTTACACATCACCAACATCATGACCATCACAATGACTTTAAAGCATCACCACTCACTCATGACCTCACAATCCTTTACTCACCACTCATTCATACCATCACAATCCTTTACACCTCACCTCCCCATCACAATACCTTTACACCATCACCACCATCAGACCATAACAAGACTTTACACCACCACCACCACCATCATCCATAACAATACCTTTACACCATCACCACATATGACCATAACAAGCCTTCCACCATCACCACTCATCATGACCATCACAATCTTCAGCATCACCAATTACATACCATCACAATGACCTTTAAAGCATCACCACTCACTCATACCATCACAATACCTTACCCATCACCCATCATGACCATCACAATACCTTTACACCATCACCAACCATGACCATCACATACCTTTACACCATCACCACCCATACCATAACAATACCTTACACCACACCACCACCATCATACCATAACTACTTTACACCACCACCACTCATCATGACCATAACAATACCTTACCACCACCACTCATCATGACCATCACAATGACCTTTACACCACCACCACTCACATACCATCACAAAACCTTCACACCATCACCACTACATGACCATCACAATACCTTTACACCACCACCACTCCCCCCCACACAATTCATCACAAACCCACCAACCCCTTTTCCCCCTAATATACTCACAATCCTCCCTTTACACATAACCACACCAAAATACCTTTACATTTACATCACCATATTTTAAACACCACTATACCATCACTCTTACACCATCACCACCATTCATACCATAATACTTACACACCACTCATTCATACCATCACAATACCTTACCCCACCATCACAATACCTTTACACACAACTATATACCATCACATGACCTTTACACCACCACCACTCATTCATGACCATCACAATGACCTTTACACCACCACCACTCATTTATGACCATCACAATGACCTTTACACCACCACCACTCATTCATGACCATCACAAAGACCTTTACACCATCACCACTCATTCATGACCATCAACAATGACCTTTACACCACCACTCATTCATGACCATCACAATGACCTTTACACCATCACCACTCACTCATGACCATCACAATGACCTTTACACCACCACCACTCATTCATGACCATCACAATGACCTTTACACCACCACCACTCATTCATGACCATCACAATGACCTTTACACCACCACCACTCATTCATGACCATCACAATGACCTTTACACCACCACCACTCATTCATGACCATCACAAAGACCTTCACACCATCACCACTCATTCATGACCATCAAAATGACCTTTACACCACCACTCATTCATGACCATCACAAAGACCTTCACACCATCACCACTCATTCATGACCATCACAATGACCTTTACACCACCACCACTCATTCATGACCATCACAATGACCTTTACACCACCACCACTCATTCATGACCATCACAAAGACCTTCACACCGTCACCACTCATTCATGACCATCACAATGACCTTTACACCATCACCACTCATTCATGACCACCACAATGACCTTCACACCATCACCACTCATTCATGACCATCACAATGACCTTCACACCATCACCACTCATTCATGACCATCACAATGACCTTTACACCACCACCACTCATTCTTGACCATCACAATGACCTTCACACCATCACCACTCATTCATGACCATCACAATGACCTTTACACCACCACCAATCTCATTCATGACCATCACAATGACTTTCACACCATCACCACTCATTCATGACCATCACAATGACCTTTAAACCATCACCACTCTCATTCATGACCATCACAATGACCTTTAAAGCATCACCACTCACTCATGACCATCACAATGACCTTCACACCATCACCACTCATTCATGACCATCACAATGACCTTTACAGCATCACCAATTTCATTCATGACCATCACAATGACCTTTAAAGCATCACCACTCACTCATGACCATCACAATGACCTTTACACCATCACCAATCTCATTCATGACCATCACAATGACCTTTACACCATCACCAATCTCATTCATGACCATCACAATGACCTTTACACCATCACCACTCATTCATGACCATAACAATGACCTTTACACCACCACCACCACTCATTCATGACCATAACAATGACCTTTACACCATCACCAATCTCATTCATGACCATAACAATGACCTTTCCACCATCACCACTCATTCATGACCATCACAATGACCTTTACAGCATCACCAATTTCATTCATGACCATCACAATGACCTTTAAAGCATCACCACTCACTCATGACCATCACAATGACCTTTACACCATCACCAATCTCATTCATGACCATCACAATGACCTTTACACCATCACCAATCTCATTCATGACCATCACAATGACCTTTACACCATCACCACTCATTCATGACCATAACAATGACCTTTACACCACCACCACCACTCATTCATGACCATAACAATGACCTTTACACCACCACCACTCATTCATGACCATAACAATGACCTTTACACCACCACCACTCATTCATGACCATCACAATGACCTTTACACCACCACCACTCATTCATGACCATCACAAAGACCTTCACACCATCACCACTCATTCATGACCATCACAATGACCTTTACACCACCACCACTCATTCATGACCATCACAATGACCTTTACAGCATCACCACTCACTCATGACCATCACAATGACCTTTACACCATCACCACTCATTCATGACCATCACAATGACCTTTACAGCATCACCAATCTCATTCATGACCATCACAATGACCTTTACACCATCACCACTCATTCATGACCATCACAATGACCTTTACAGCATCACCAATCTCATTCATGACCATCACAATGACCTTTACACCATCACCACTCATTCATGACCATCACAATGACCTTTACAGCATCACCAATCTCATTCATGACCATCACAATGACCTTTACACCACCACCACTCATTCATGACCATCACAATGACCTTTACACCATCACCACTCATTCATGACCATCACAATGACCTTTACACCATCACCACTCATTCATGACCATCACAATGACCTTTACACCATCACCACTCATTCATGACCATCACAATGACCTTCACACCATCACCACTCATTCATGACCATCACAATGACCTTTACACCATCACCACTCATTCATGACCATCACAATGACCTTTACACCATCACCACTCATTCATGACCATCACAATGACCTTTACACCATCACCACTCATTCATGACCATCACAATGACCTTCACACCATCACCACTCACTCATGACCATCACAATGACCTTTACACCATCACCACCACTCATTCATGACCATCACAATGACCTTTACACCATCACCACTCACTCATGACCATCACAATGACCTTTACACCATCACCACTCACTCATGACCATCACAATGACCTTTACACCATCACCACTCATTCATGACCATCACAATGACCTTTACAGCATCACCAATCTCACTCATGACCATCACAATGACCTTTACACCATCACCACTCATTCATGACCATCACAATGACCTTTACAGCATCACCAATCTCATTCATGACCATCACAATGACCTTTACACCATCACCAATCTCATTCATGACCATCACAATGACCTTTACACCATCACCACTCATTCATGACCATCACAATGACCTTTACAGCATCACCAATCTCATTCATGACCATCACAATGACCTTTACACCACCACCACTCATTCATGACCATCACAATGACCTTTACAGCATCACCACTCATTCATGACCATCACAATGACCTTTACACCATTACCAATCTCATTCATGACCATCACAATGACCTTTACACCATCACCACTCATTCATGACCATCACAATGACCTTTACAGCATCACCAATCTCATTCATGACCATCACAATGACCTTTACACCACCACCACTCATTCATGACCATCACAATGACCTTTACAGCATCACCACTCACTCATGACCATCACAATGACCTTTACACCACCACCACTCATTCATGACCATCACAATGACCTTTACAGCATCACCACTCACTCATGACCATCACAATGACCTTTACACCATCACCACTCATTCATGACCATCACAATGACCTTTACAGCATCACCAATCTCATTCATGACCATCACAATGACCTTTACACCATCACCACTCATTCATGACCATCACAATGACCTTTACACCATCACCACTCATTCATGACCATCACAATGACCTTTAGAGCATCACCAATCTCATTCATGACCATCACAATGACCTTTACACCACCACCACTCATTCATGACCATCACAATGACCTTTACAGCATCACCACTCACTCATGACCATCACAATGACCTTTACACCACCACCACTCATTCATGACCATCACAATGACCTTTACACCATCACCACTCATTCATGACCATCACAATGACCTTTACAGCATCACCAATCTCATTCATGACCATCACAATGACCTTTACACCATCACCAATCTCATTCATGACCATCACAATGACCTTTACACCATCACCACTCATTCATGACCATCACAATGACCTTTACAGCATCACCAATCTCATTCATGACCATCACAATGACCTTTACACCATCACCAATCTCATTCATGACCATCACAATGACCTTTACACCATCACCACTCATTCATGACCATCACAATGACCTTTACACCATCACCACTCATTCATGACCATCACAATGACCTTTACAGCCTCACCAATCTCATTCATGACTATCACAATGACCTTTACACCACCACCACTCATTCATGACCATCACAATGACCTTTACAGCATCACCACTCATTCATGACCATCACAATGACCTTTACACCATCACCAATCTCATTCATGACCATCACAATGACCTTTACACCATCACCACTCATTCATGACCATCACAATGACTTTACAGCATCACCAACATATGACCATCACAATGACCTTTACACACCACCACTCATTCATGACCATCACAATGACCTTTACAGCATCACCACTCATTTGACCATATAAACATCACCACTCATTCATGACCATCACAATGACCTTTACAGCATCACCAATCTCATTCATGACCATCACAATGACCTTTACACCACCACCACTCATTCATGACCATCACAATGACCTTTACAGCATCACCACTCATTCATGACCATCACAATGACCTTTACAGCATCACCAATCTCATTCATGACCAACACAATGACCTTTACACCACCACCACTCATTCATGACCATCACAATGACCTTTACACCATCACCACTCATTCATGACCATCACAATGACCTTTACACCATCACCACTCATTCATGACCATCACAATGACCTTTACACCACCACCACCACTCATTCATGACCAACACAACCGTCACCAGTCTCATTTTGTCCTATAAACAAAGAATACATTTCGGTCAGCACCATGTTCTCAGCCTCACAGATGGATGAATGGACAGAAAGTTGGAGTACAGCAGGATTGATTCATTCATTGTGTGCAATCACAACACTGCAAAAAAACCAAATCTGAAAGGCTCTGCAAGAGGAAATATCTTGAATATAGTCAAATGTATCTAGTATTTCCTGTTATCACAGGAAGATCCCAATAAACCAAATATACAATTGGTAAACCAATTTCGTAATTTTTATTGTTATCAAGTATTCTTCTATTGGCATAATTTTGGCACATTATTTCCAGACATAAGCTTGAAATTAGTAAAAAAAAAAAAAAAAAGTCGAGAAATAGGTTTAATAAACATATATTTGGATTACTGTAATATTATTTCAGGAGTTACCAGCTAAATTTGTCTATATTCAAAAACATTTTTTGTACAAGATGTCACATATGGACGAGTCCAATTTCTCCCAGAAAGGCACATCTGCTTCCCGTCCTAGTAATATAAACAAGACAAAACAAAAAAAAAAAAACAGCAGCAGTTTGATCAGAACTGGCGGCCATGTCGCTCTGGCTCGGTTTGATAACGGCTGTTGCCGGGGAATGGAGGACAGTGATAGACAAAAGAGGCCACCGGGGTAAACAGAGCACTGAGATAAGTGCAGGGCTGCAGGGAAATGAGCGCTGTCTCTGGGAGCGGGTGTTTAGCACGCATTCCCTCGACGCACCTAATGAATAAATGAGAGTGAAGGTCAGGTGTAGTGTTTGTACAGTGAAGCACAAGGCGTTGTGTTTTTTAATTTATTTAGTTTTTTTATAACAGATTAGAAGTCTGTGTCCAGTGCACTGTCCAGAACATGGCGATAGCTTGAAAGGTTACATTGTGACCAGAGATGACTACAACTGTAGATCACAATTGCACCTGCACATGAGCCGATAGACTGACGGCTCTTTTCAGCTCTCCGACATTACCAGACCCTATAGAAGCCCCAACCCTTACCTAGTTACACGTCATTTTTGAGCGTCGTTTAATTAAAACAGACAAGCGGCTGCCAAAACGCTTCACGACGCATATACACGTGCTGGGGTTTTTTTTTTTTTTCTTTTCCCCATAGACAAGTGTTTTGTCAAAGGACCCTGGGTTTTGGCAGACGTGTATTTGGATAGCGCGTTTAACAATAGCCACTGTTAATACAAAGCAGCTTCACAGAGCTCCAGATGGAGATTATAATCCCCGGGACGACACGAGGAAGAAACCTTGAGAGGAACCAGACTCCAGAAGGGAAGTGTCTGTGAAAGGACGAGAATATGAATACGAGTCGCGCTTTACAATTACACAATGCGCCATCCAGGTGAAATGATGCCCAGATGAAAGGGTGAGACTTGTGCGTGGACTGTTTTTATCTTCAGCGTTTCCATGTAACCGTCCACGCCAGCGCGGAGTGAGCGACGAGGGCAGAACGATCCGAGCAGATGTCGAGCTTCAGGATGAATCCGGCAGGTCCATGTACTCCTGAAAAATAAAAAGAACTTACAACCCCTTAAAACATCTTTCTGATTACAACGCTTTTTCAGCGTACATGTACATTGTTTTCTGCAACAACAAAAAAAACAACAATACAAGTCATTTAGAAGTCAAAGTTTACATGAAAAAATGAATCAATATGTTTACCATTAAATAGTGACTGAGCATAAAGCATTGTATAAGCAGCAACACCACATGTTGTATTTAAAAAATAATAATCATTAAGGACGGGGCCGCTTTCGAGGAACTGCGACGGCTTCCGGGAAATCTCTTCTCCCTAATTTTACCTTCACGCATTTTTCCATCCGTGAGTAGCAGCTCGTCAGTGTAATTGTGCTGACATCATTTCCTCAGCTTTACTGCATACACGAGAGCAGAACACGGGCTGCCTTTCTCAGAAGTAATTACCAGAGCGTGCGCTGTACGACTTCATTACCCAATCGCTCCTTGCCGTTTCTATTCCCCGAGCGTCTTGATGAGACGCTTGCTACCATGAGCTGAGGCAGGAAAATCCTAACGAGCTGAAATGTAAATGGCCACGGACACCATCTTCGCCGATCTGCAGCTCATTTCCAGGACAAAACCTCAGTGGGGGAATAACAATCGATGTCGAAACGTATTATCCCGTGAACACAAAAGGGCCGATGTTGTGCTGCCTTTGTGCGCAGGGGACTATCTTGATTGTATTGCCATGGAAACATATTTTGTCATGTCCCTTTAGGGGAAATAGCGGTAACGCTAATAAGAGTGAGGAACACGGCGTTCTGTCAAGCGAATCCTGAACGGATCTAAAGCGGCGAGAACAGTAAAGAAGAGCACGGCGTGGGTTAAAAATCGGAACTGAACAAGACTCTGTCGGAGTGGTGTGATATAGAACAGGAAACGTGCGTCGGGTTTGAGACGCGGTCTTGAAGGGATTGTGAAACAGCACGACATGTCACACTTGTCTCGATATCGACGACAGTGTTAAATTGTCAAGCGTACGGAAGCATCTGAACGTCTCAGATCCAAAATGGTACAGCGCGTTCATCCCTGCTTAAATGGTAAATGTGCACTTATATAGCGCTTTTATCCAAAGCGCGTTACACTGTGTCTCATTCACCCATTCACACACACTCACACACCAATGGTAGCAGAGCTGCCATGCAAGGCGCTAACTTGCCATCGGGAGCAACTTGGGATTCAGTGTCTTGCCCAAGGACACTTCGGCATGTGGAGTCCCCCGGGACGGGAATCGAACCGCCAACCCTACGATTAGTGGACAACCCGCTCTACCACCTGCGCCACAGCCGCCGTAAAGATTGAAGGAATCTGAAAAGTGTTGCGCAAGGTAGCTGGTAGTCCCCATGTGGCGCAACGAAACGCCAACAGTAACACGGTATACTATAAGCATGGTATTCTCTCTCTCGCTCGCTTGCTCGCTCTCTCTCACCTGTCAGAGTGACACTAGCCAATCATTCTGTGGGCTTCTGTGAGCTCAGGTACGTGGAAGCCTGCAGGTAGCGACTTTAATCTGTGCGTGTCATACGTGCCCTGTTCAAATGTAAAAAAAAACAAACAAACTGCAGTTGGGATTGTTTCATGTGTCTCAGAAGAAGTCGCTATTCATCTTCACAGTCCCCAGTTGGTAATCAATGTAGTTAGCCAAGCAACATATTGATTAGCTGCTAGCAAATCAGTTGATACGGAACTGTGAAGATGAAAACTGTGTGTGTGTGTGTGTGTGTGTGTTGCCTTGCAGTGTTTATTATTGCCTAGTGCTCAAGTGTCCGTGACGAGACCGAACTGCGGTCTGAAACTGAACACGTCTCTTGTACACTAGCTCGATGAATAAACATTGCAGAACTCACCAGACTGGTGCTTTAAATAGAAAGAAACCTTGAAGGCCTTTATTCATGACATTTCTCTGTTGTTGTGCTACAGGTCTGACTTGCCACAGCTACAGAAATGGTGTACGCTCTGCCGGTGGACGCCGCGAAGCCGTCTCTGCACACGGCGCTCATGACATACCTGATGCCGAACAATTCGGAGAGGGACAACGCGTCGAGGCTCGCAACCAGTTCACCCACGGCCGTCTGCAATCTGGACACGTCGTCGCTCCAACCAAACAGCAGCCGGGTGTCCTATGAGCTCACTCCAGCAGAAGTGACCGTTCTCGGGCTGATCTTTGGCGTCTTTTGGCTAGTCTCGGTTCTAGGGAATGCTTTGGTGTGTCTGGTGATACACCGCAGCCGCAGGACTCAGTCGACCACGAATTACTTTGTGGTGTCTATGGCTTGTGCTGATTTGCTGCTGAGCCTGGGCTGCGCTCCGTTCGTTCTGCTCCAGGTCTCGTCCGGGTATTGGCCCCTGAGCGCGGCGGCCTGCAGGGCAGTGCGGTACATCCAGCACTTGTGTCCTGGTGTGCAGGTCTACGTGCTCCTCTCCATCTGTGTGGATCGTTTCTACACGATCGTGTATCCACTGAGCTTCAAAGTGTCTCGGGAGAAGGCGAAACGCATGATACTGGCTTCTTGGCTCTTTGACGCGGCCTTCGTCTCCCCGTGCCTCTTTTTCTATGGATCTTCTTCGGCAGTCGCGCAAAGACACTGCGAATTTTTCCTTCCAGGATCTTGGGATGGTCTGGCCTACGCTCTGATTCACCTCCTGTTTGGGTTCCTGGTCCCAGTACTTCTCATCTTATCCTTCTACCAGAGGGTCGTGCGCTACATCTGGCGGATTAGCGCGGACAGACGCACGGTGCGCAGGACTATGAACATCGTGCCCAGAACAAAAGTCAAAACCATCAAGATGTTCCTGATGCTCAACACTGTGTTCCTCCTCACATGGATGCCTTTTTACGTAGCACAGCTTTGGCATCCCGATATATCTGCCGGGCCCAGCAGGCAGGGGGCGCTGTTCTTTGTGGCGATCGCGTGGATGTCGTTCAGCTCCACCGCTTCGAAGCCAACGCTCTACTCGGTGTACAACGCCAATTTCAGACGAGGGATGAGAGAGACGTTCTGCATGTCGTCGATGAAGTGCTACCGGAGCAACGCCTACACCATCACCGCCAGCTCACGGATCGCTAAGAAGAACTACGTGGGCGTCGTAGACTTGCCCGCACCGCCAAAAACTCTGGTCAAAGATTCCGTTTATGACACTTTTGACCGAGACGCCAAAGAGAAAAAACTGGCATGGCCTATAAGTGTCAACCCACCGAACACATTTGTATAGAAAGGCACGGTAACAAGTCCGTCCAGATGTTCTCAAAGGTGCTCAGGTTCACTTTGTTTCGTTTTTGTTTTGGAAACACACCTAGCATCGAGAACTGAACGTGTTTCACCTATCGTCATTCTAACCGAAACCGACAAGCAGGACATGACAAAAGCAAAAAAAAAAAAAACCAGAGAGTAGCCGGGCTTTTGTCTTATTTCTGTCTGTAATATGTTCCGTAATGTTCGATTCCTGTCTGTTGTTTCTCGTGATCATAAATGTCGTGATGCAGGTTGGAAGACGCTCACTTAAGACGAAGGAACTGCGAGTGTGTCTTATCTATATGTCCATGCAGTCTAGATCTGTTCTACGGGTTTGTGTGAGGAACGTACGTCATCTACGCCGCGACCGATGGACGGGCTTTCTGCAGACGCTTTCGTTTATTACCAGCGAGTGTTGACTTCCTGTAGGAAACGCGTCCTTTTCCAGCAAACTGTCCAAAGCTGTACTGCATTAAACAATGGCGAGCAAAGAAGAATAAAAATGAATCTGTTGCATATCAAACGCAGGCTCAAGTTCTTCATGTTTTAGTAACAGCCTTGTGTGGCGATCGCCGTAGAGCAGATGGCATGAGTTCTGCCCTTTTTTTTTTTTTTTTTTTTTTTAAACGGACAGCAAATGGGTGTTAGAAAGACGCCGATCCATTTACACGACGGTTTCGAAACGCTACTTCGAAGACGAACACCGTCAGGCGCCTGAATGAAGACGGCGTGACGTCTCCAATGTTGACTTTCCGTGTGTCCGGGTGGTTTTGATATTAAAGGAAAGACGGAATGACGTTCGGCCGAGGACGCTCATGCGAAAGACGTCGAATCTTTCAGTGTAAAATCGTATTGTCGTCAAGCGAGACGTAAATAAAAACAGATAAAACACCGATTCGGTCGGAAAAAGCAACGAGCTTTCTTTCCTCATGATTACAATCGAAACGCACGATTAGACGTCGGACGTCTACGCGTGTACGTTTTGACTTCAAACGAGTTCCGTTTTAAAAGTCTATATATTCAGGTCGCGGCCGTATTCCGTAGAATACGACGTTTATTTCCAGATTCTGATTAATAACGGAAAATTGATGTGCATGGAAACGTAGGCGGTGCTCCTGAACAGGTGATTAGTTTCATTACCAGATAACTTAAGGGGCGTCGCAAACGATGTCTCCATGGATACCGCACGACGTTCGGGAGAAGCCGAACCCAGTACAGGAAAGAGATCTTAGTAGACGTGAACGCTAAGCAATTGCACATCTTTATTTTATATATATGTACACATATATTTTGTTACATAGACAAATAGTTTCAGTTTTTGCCAACAGTTCTATACATACTTTATACATAAATAAAAAAATATCCATATATATTTCTGTGCAAAATAATGAGATTATTGGAAACGGACAGGCAGGAATCAGGGGGAACACAAACGTGTCACTGTTCGACGGCACGTTATCCATCCGGTCGTTTTTTTTTTTGCACTTAATGTTGATTTGTTTGTACGTCATAAAACACGATCTACTCCGTTTTGGTTTAGAACGAAGAGTTACGTCTCTAATTACAAATATAAATCTTTCGTTCAGCGCACTGTCCAGTGTGGATACGCACATGTTCGGGGGGAAGAGAAAATATATATATATCTCTCTCTCGGGTTGGTTATTCGACAAGTTAAGACAGCGCAGTTAAGAAGTTGAACATGATTCGTCGGCATTCTAATGAGAACTTCTTCAAAAACATTACAAATATTATAATATCAATGCAGAGTGTAACACAGACAGAGAGAGATGAAGGAACGACTGTTTATCACGGCTATAACAGAAGGGAGAACAGGAACTAGACACACAGAGAGAGAGAGAGAGAGAGAGAGAGAGACTACGTTTACATGGACAGCAGTAATATGATTATGGACCTTATTCTGAATAAGACAATATTGTGATTAAGGTGTTTACATGATACATGTAGATACATGTATTTCTCCTACTATATAGTAGGTGAGTACGCGGTTTGGGACACAGCCGTGCTCTCTTGTTCGCCGTAAAATGTTGAGCGCTGCCGTATGTGATCGTGTCCTGTCGCAGAACACGGGGAAAACTCACACGACGTTAATAATTAAGGTGTGTACGTGTCTGTAATACACGTCCATAATGCGACTAAATAGGAATACTCCACACGTCTTAATTCCATTTGTGTTTACTTCGAGTATGACTTTAATCAGATTAAGATCATCAATAATCTCTGTTTACACGCTAGTTCCTTAATCAGAGTATCGTTTTAATCGGGTTAATACAGATTATTGTTGTCCATGCGTAAAACGCACCAGGAGGAGGGAGAGAGAGAGGGAGGGAGGGAGAGAGGGATGGAGAGGGGGAGAGAGAGAGGGGAGAGAGAGGGAGAGAGAGGGAGAGAGGAGGGGAGAGAGAGAGGAGAGAGGGGGGAGAGAGAGGGAGAGAGAGAGGGGAGAGAGAGAGAGGGAGGGAGGGGAGAGAGGGAGGGGAGGGAGAGGAAGGAGGGGAGAGGGGGGAGAGGAGGAGGGAGGGGGAGAGGGAGGGAGAGGGGGAGAGGGGAGAGAGAGGGGGAGAGAGAGGGGAGGAAGAGGGGGGGAGAGAGGGGGGAGGGGAGGAAGAGGGGGGAGAGAGAGGGGGAGGAGGAGAGAGGGAGAGAGGGGGGAGGAGGAGGGGAGGAGAGAGGGAGAGGGAGGGCGAGAGAGGAAGAGAGAGAGGAAGAGGGCGAGAGAAGGGGGAAACGCAAGTGAACGTATCAACAGAATACAGAGTATCATATCACAGACTTCCAGACAGGAGATCAGATCGCAAAAGTTTTACAGTGACTAAAAACAAACGAACAAAAGCTGAATCCACGTTTTACTTCGTGGAGGGAGGAAAAAGGAAAGTGCGTTATGTTTCAGTGAGAAATAAATACACTCGAAACGAAAACAGATTTCGCTCCGTAACTTCGCTTCACGAAATCAACAGGAGCGAAGAGCTTTAACCCAGTGCTATGCAAATCTTCGGATTTCTTTAAAGTGCTTAGAGCTTTAATGGTTCTGGCCCCGCCCCGCCGCGTGCGCGCGTCCCACTTCTCCTTTCACGCTTCAAATCGGTGGCTTTTCTGACTTTCTGAAATCTGCACGAACTCGCCACTTCGCCTCGTTCTAACTCGGACACGGGAATGATGACCTGAATGATGACCCTTACCAAGACAATACTGTGGACTTGAAGAGATTTAGTGTTTCTCACCCAGTTTCCTCCTAAAAAAACTAACACCACCCTAAACACCCGTGTGTGTGTGTGTGTGTGTGTGTGTGTGTGTGCACGCTATATGTGTGTGTGTGTGAGACTGAAGCACTGTTCCATCATCCTTCATATACACCAGTGTACCTAGCTCTATTTCTCCACCCCATCGCTCTCGGAGCAAGCTGGACCGTCTTTAAAGGAGACCCGTCTAACTTTGAACCTAAGTCGACTTGCTCTGGCTGATGCCCGATAAGTTGTATTTGCCATTTTTGGGTGTTTTGTTGGTGCCGCTGCTTTGCGAGCCTTTCTGATCGTCTCCGGTTAGGAGAGCTTTGATTTCCGATGGGATTTTTCCTTGGTCCATGGCGATGCACCACTGCTTGTACTATAAATAAATAAAACACAGACACACACACACACACAGAGAGAGAGAGAGAGAATAAACATTAACACACTGTCAGGGGTTAAACACTTGTAAAAATCGAAACGTCTCCTATTATGACGTCAAAGCCTTCAGACCTGGTCTTAACCTGGAGCAGTCTAACCGATTTCAGTGGCCGGGGCAGGAAACGTCACGTGTAGCGTGAATACTATTGAGTTGTTTGGATAAACCCGGTAATACTATGCCTACTTAACAAACAAAATCCTTTTTGTTCAGGTTAAAGTGAATAATAATAGTAAAATATTTCATGCAGAACAACTAGCACATTCGATTTGACTTTATCTAGACCTTGTAACGCGTGATTGTTTACTTTAAAGGTGCGACAGGCGAAATTTTTCACTTCTTACTAGTGCAAATAATGCGGGAGAATTATGCAGAAGTCACCGAAATGAAGAGTTTTTTGTGCATAGTACACGAGTGAAAACCAGGAAAAGAGTTTGGAAACCTGTCAGTCATTTTATAGACACACACCCTGACACCCCTCCCCCTCCCCCTCCCCGAAACACACACCCTCCCGACGCACCATCGTATCTCTCTTAAATCATTACAAGGGGAATTTTACAACGTGTTTATAGAGTCGGATTTCACCCAGCTGAATGAACTTGCCGATGCTAACTCTAGTCAGCATGCTAACTATACAGGGTCTAGGGGCGGAGCTTTGTGTATAGAGATGGGAACGAGGGCGGGCTCAAAGACGCAAAAAATAAAATGTCCATTTCATTCATATTTACAGTCAGAGAGCATTCTTTCTTTTTTTTTTTTTACAATTCTTTCCTAATGCACCTTTAAAAGAATCATCTGAATAAATGTAAATATCGATGAGTTTATAATATTAAACAGAGCAGACATGTATTACATCCAAATATGTAGAAATGATTCAAAATAATAATCATTTAAACCACGACAAGTGTATTATGTAGCTGAGGGAAAAAAAAACAACTTCAGGTCCAGAATGTTTGTTCATATTTGGATTGGCGCCTTGTCGGTAATTTTATAGACACGCCCCCAACACCCCTTCGTTTACTCTTAGATCAGAGGTTTTGTAACTAAAGCCACTGTTTAGATCATTATGAGAAGAAGCTGCATGTTTATAGAGTTGTAACTTGTGCCTTAAGAACGTGCCTGAAAGTCATGTCATGACCTGTAGCTAATAGTAGTTCTAGTTGAATCACCATAAGTTTTGGTGGGGGAGATTTGTTTACATGGGGGCGGGACTTAACAAGTAAAAAAAAACAAAAAAAAACACAATTATCTTATTCGACTCCTCCCATTTAACCGTGAAGCGACTTGAAACATGCGGCGCTATTTGATGTGTTGACGTAATTTCCACTGAAACAGGAAGTCAGGGCGGGACATATCGAGTAGCTCCTCCTCCTTTTTAAACAGCCAATATCGTTTAGCTTAACTCACAGCCCGTGCCAAGTTAGTAACGTGGATTTTTATAACGTTGTGGGCAGGACACTTCAGATTCTAGAGGGCGTTCGATTGGACAGAAAATCTGACGAGAAGCTGAAGTGCAGGATGAGGTCAGCGAAACCGTTGATCCGTATTGATGTTAGAGAGAGACTGTACATTCTGAATGCGTGTATCTTCGACATGTGAGTTTAGTCGTCGTGTTGGAGCGCACTAGCTCATCGATAACCGTAACGCTGATTCATAATCATACTAAAAGCCGCAAAAATTTTACTTTCATGGGGACCTTAACCAAAGAACGTTTGAAATATCATCATTTTAATGTAAACTTCTGAAGTACGCTATTTCAAATGGTTTTATACCCTCTACGTGTGCTCTATATATAGGTTAGGGCATTCCACGGCCTGGAAAAAGCACTACATCATCTGAGATTCAGCTACGGATAAAATCCACATAGTGGGAAGAAGCCGATTTTCGCCTTTTACAAGGTTATCTAACGAGTCAAATGTTACTGAATCATAAACTCACTGGCGCGTGAGAAGCTCAGATGTGCTTGCTAACGTAGACTAAAAAACGAAAGTACAATAGGTGAGAATCCCTGAGTTGAGTGAGGTGAGTTTACGTATTTAAGTGTTTACCCTCGCCTGATAAACGTGTGGTGGTGAAGTAGCGACGCGCACCGATCGACTCTTTGTCTAACTTTACTCTGACTGGTTATTGAACACGGAGGACGTGACGAACCCACCATCTCTAGCTCTTCTCTCAGGGCGCAGATGGCTCTCTCTTTGCTGGACACCAGCTCCTCCAGGTACTGGTAGCGCAGCTTCTTCCTGGCTCGACATTCTCGCGCGCTCTGCCTGCTGCGTTCCAACTTCGCCTTCAGGTCAATCTTAGCCGGCTTTCGGCCACGTTTCCCCGGTTTCTTCACCTTTCCACCAACCATCTGTCGAGAAAAGGAGGAGGCCGACGTTACGCTAACCTTACGTCAAGAAATGTTACATTTAGTAAAGAAATTAAATGTCGCTACATGTGTCGTTCTTTAATACACAGACAAATCTCAAGTGTTGGCGAATTGCTGTGGTATAAGAGGAATAAAACACTTTGGGACGTGCTGGAATAGAAAAAGAATCGACATTTAGGTGGTAATGCTGTAGTGTGATCATAATTCAGATATAAACAATATACAGTCCCTTCCGAAACTACTGGAACGGCAAGGCCGATACAATGAAGACATCTGGGTTTGAGATCAAAAGATGAACGAACATGAATTGAATTTCAGCTTTCATTTCCTGATATTTATATGGAGCACATTTTCACATCAGCCCACCCAATTTATAAGCAAGCAAAAATATCCGAACACGTGACTGACCGGCGTTTCCCAGGCATGTCTTGTTAGATCGAACATTTAAACAATAAATAGCTCTGAACATCTACTCTTGGTTTGAGTCTTCAGTTTCACCTGTGAAGGCTGCGCTTGTCGTTAAAACAGGATAAACCAACAAGAAGACCAGCGAGCTGTCTATGGGAGAAAAGCAAGCCGTTTTGAAGCGGAGATAAAAGCTAAGATTAGATTTTTTTGCTAAGAAAAGGGGCGACTAACGTCACGAAAGAGAAAAGTTTAACTAGTAAAGAGAAGAGCAATGTTGATTATATGATCAAAAAGGGATTTTTTTTGTAAGTGTCAATCTTTAATGAATAAAAACGATCGGAAATGAATTACCTTTGGGTGGAAAGGTCACATCACCCCACAGTATAACAAAATAACACATTATATATATTGTATATATATATAGCATTATAATCTATACTACTACTACTAGCGCGAATAATAATAATAATAATAATAATAAATTAGGATACGAAGCATGACGATTATTAAAGATTCTCTCTGAAGACCTATTTGTATTCTTTACATTTTCATAAAGGGTGCAAACTTTGGGGTTTTGTCTACACTTTTAATTTGTTTCAAATGATTTTGTTTTTTTATATATATATATATATTTCTTGTACAGCACTTTGGTTTCAGCACCTGCTGTTTTAAATGTGCTGAAAAACAAACAAACTAAACTAAACTAAACTAAACATAACCATCCATCCATCTTCTACCGCTTATTCCTTCTTCAGGGTCACGGGGAACCTGGAGCCTATCCCAGGGAGCATGGGGCACAAGGCGGGGTACACCCTGGACAGGGTACTAAACATAACCATAATTCATATATTATCAGAATTGTAGAAGGAAATGGTCAATTAAAAATGGAGAAACAGGTTCCCCGTGACCCTGAAGATGGAGTAAGCGGTAGAAGATGGATGGAAAGCATCCCACCACTACGCTGTTTATTATTTAAGACAACATTACAATAATAAATATCGATGCAAATAATATATTCATTGTAATAATATATTCAAATTTTATTACCATAGCCTTAATCTTTATTAATGCTTATTATTAAGACGTATTATTTTTTTTTAATCCTTAAAATCTTCATACAAATTCTTTTTGAAAATTCTGAGAAAAGTAGAAGAAGAAGAAGAGGAAAAAGGAGAAGAAGGAGAAGAGGAAGAGGAAGAAGGAGAAGAGGAAGAGGAAGAGGAAGAAGGAGAAGAAGAAGAAGAGGAAGAAGGAGAAGAAGGAGAAGAGGAAGAGGAAGAAGAAGAAGAAGAAGAGGAAGAAGGAGAAGAAGGAGACGAGGAAGAAGAAGAGGAGGAAGAGAAGAAGAAGAAGAGGAAGAGGAAGAAGGAGAAGAAGAAGAAGAGGAAGAAGGAGAAGAAAGAAAGAAGAAGAAGAAGAAGAAGAGGAAGAGGAAGAAGAAGAAGAAGAAGAGAAGAAGAAGAAGAAGAGGAAGAGGAAGAAGAAGAAGAAGAGGAAGAGGAAGAAGGAGAAGAAGAAGAAGAGGAAGAGGAAGAGGAAGAAGAAGGTTAAGTTGAAGAAATGTTTAAACGGTTACAGTATGAGAAGGCAGTGAAGTAAGACCAGCTGAATAAGGTAAAAAGGGTGATGTAGGTCTTTATGCAAATCTACAGGAGAAAATCCCCTCCTGACCCTGCGCTCAACATCTGGAGCTGGACAGATGTGCAGTAAACCCGCGTGCAGGCAGTGAGCTGTGTCTGGAGTGCTAGTGAACTCCGTCTGGAAGACTAGACAGAGCTAACTAACTAGCTGGTTAGTTTGTATGCAGATGATAACAACAACAACAACAACAGCAGCAACAACAACAACAACAACAACAGTGTCCCCGCCCCCTTTCAGACCGCCTTTAACTAACACAGCCGAACACTACAGCATTCCTAATCAACAACACTTTTTAAAAAAAACCCCCCCCCCCCCCCCCCCCCCCGCACATTAGAGATCCGAAGCAGCTAGCGTGTTAGCTAACCAGTCACCCGAACACCTGCTGATCGGCACGTGCAGATGGCCTGATTTCTTCGCGCGCGGTGCGAGGGGACGCACGAGAGCCCAAAAGCCCGAGTTTAATCCGTGTCTTGAACAAACTTCGCGTCAAAACCCCCGAGAGTCGCTAATGTTTTTAGCATCGTTTCCGCCCCTTAGACGTCTTCACGGACTGCCCACTCGGCGCGCGATGCATGCTGGGACTTTGTGTTTTTGTTTTTTTTAAAAGGAGTCATGTTTGTTCGTTTGTAGGCTTAAAGGACTCGGTTGAATCGCGACTCTTCTAGGAAAATAACCCACGAGAGTGCTGGGACTCTTACACCACGTGACACTTTTGCACTTATTTAAGTCAGCGACCTTTTTAACCGCTTAGAGTTACAGTGTAAGGCCAAAAGTATATGGACACCGGCTTTTCACTCCACGAGAGTGATGCTGAGTTCGGATCATTTAAATGACTCGGATCTTTGAATCTCGCTCAGCAGACATGAACGGATCTCCCCCTCCCCCCCTCGAGTCATTTCGTTCATTTCAGCAGAATATAACGAAAGTGTTACGTGTTAAATTCCCCCAAACACAATCTAGTACTTAATTGACTATAAAAAAAAATAATTATAGGTTAATGCAGGGGACGAATTATGAGAAAGAGCCGAATTATGAGAAAGAGAAAGGATTCATTAATAGCTTAGCGTTAGGTCTTAGCGGTGTGTTAGTTCACATCACCTCCTGATCCGAGTCGCTCTTTCTTTTGTCACGTCACATTTGACACGTCTGTTCCCCAGAAACAAATGATACGTTCATCTCTCGAGTCTTTGGGTTCGAGTCGTTCGTTCATCAGGTGACCGGCCCATAGGGTGGATGCAGTGGAGCCGTGACGTGAAGAACGAACGACCCGAACCCGAAGACTCGAGAGGTGAACTGATCATTTCTGTTTCCGGTACAGAACCTATAGGGATGTTGCAGCACACGCGCGGTCAGCAAAGGACTAATCACTCTCCGAGACGACTTGTTGCTCCCGAGTCATATTAAAGATTTGTTCAAAATGAATGAATCGTTCACGAATGACACGTAACTACTTCACACCCATATGTGGTTCTTATCCAAAATGTTGGCACAAATTTGGAAGCACACCGTTGTATAGAATGTCTTTGTGTGCTGTAGGATTAATATTTCCCTTCACTGGAACGAAGAGACCCAAACCTGTTCCGGCATCACAACGGCCCTGTGCATGAAGACATGGTGTGAGAAGGTTGGAATGGAAGGACTCGAGTGTCCTGCACAGAGTCCTCATCTCACTAATACTCTTGTAGCTGAATGATCACAAATCCACACAGCCACACTCCAAAATCTAGTGGAAAGCCTTCACAGAAGAGTGGCGCTTATTATAACAGGAAACACACGGGGACTAAATCTTTTGTGTGAATGTGGCAACAAGCACAGATGGCTGTGGTGGTCAGGTGTACACAAACGTTTGGCCATATAGTGTATATTAGCTCACCAGCCTCTGTTTTTGTCTCTCTTCGAGTTAAGATCCCTGCTGAAAAAGAAAATTGTAGAAATTCTCATAGAATTCATAATGGTTATAATGGGAATTGTAGTTTGTTTCTAATTGAAACTGTAATGTTCCCTGTAGGTCCATCCATACATCTGTTTTCTGTACTGCTCATCATTACTGGGTCGTGGGGAACCTGGAGCCTATCCTAGGAGGCATGGGGCACAAGACGGGGGAAACCTTGAACCATATGCCAGTCCATCTCAGAGCACCATGTGGGTCATCCATCCATCTTCTACCGCTTATCCTTTTCAGGGTCACGGGGATCCTGGAGCCTATCCCAGGAATCATCGGGCACAAGGCGGGGTACACCCTGGACAGGGTGCCAGTCCATCTCAGGGCAGCATGTGGGTCTCTACTGGTAATTTGTTGCCTTCTATTGGTGGCATGTTATGTCTAGTGGATACCATCAAGGACCAATAGAACACTTTTGACATTTGGTAATGGTTTTAATGGTTACAGCTGGTGAAATCCATTAGAATTTCTGTGCTAGTTTCTATTTTTATTATTTTTTTCCAGCAGGGATGTAAGGAATCACACGCTGGGGTGGTGTGTGTGGTGTGATGTGGTGATGTTTTATTCCGCTTATACCAATTCTTATATTTTTGCCAATGATTACAATGCGGAAAACTTTCAGACCCTTCCTCGTTTTACGCATTAAAACAAGCGCCTTATATAATATAAACCTACTGGACGTCCGGCTCAGCATGTGAGTGAGAAGTCACGTGGACTGAGCTCTCGAGCATTTTATCTTTTAATTGTGCTTTTCTGGCAACCCGAATCTTTTCAAAGACATTTTGTGCGTTCTTTTTCAATTACTCGGTTTATAATTATAACCAGAAAGGACTTATGGCTTCTGAAAGGCTACGGAAACCTAAATGTTCACCGAGCATGACAGTCAGTACGTTTACAGGGACAACAATAATCCACTATTAACCCGATTAAGACGATACTCTGATTAAGAAACTAGCATGTAAACAGCCATTTTTTATGACCTTAATCAGATTAAAGTCATACTCGTAGTAAACACAAATGGAATTAAGATGTGTGGAGTATTCCTGTTTTAGTCGCATTATCGACGTGTATTACAGACACGTACCCCTTAATCACACTATTAACATCGTGTGGGAGTTTTTTGTAACAGTGTAAATTTGCTGTCCCCTCAAAATAACGTTCACTTAGGGGTGTACTCACTTTTGTTGCCAGCGGTTTAGACATTAATGGCTGTGTGTTGAGTTATTTTGAGGGGACAGTAAATTGACACTGTTACACAAGCTGTACACTCTCTACTTTACATTGTAGCAAAGTGTCATTTCTTCAGTGTCGTCACATGAAAACATATCATCAAATATTTACAAAAATGTGAGGGGTGTACTCAATTTTTCATTCATAGGAAATCTATCTTTTGAAGAAAACCATTCAGTCCATCCAGTACGGGTCATTTTGAATCCCTTTATGCATTCTTCAAGGTTTTTTTGGTTCATGCATTGTAGGGTTAAATATCAAAAATCTAAGAGCTGTGCATCATACCTGACACCTAGATGAACACTTTACAGTTGGTTGTGTGACTGTCCATCATTCCCTTCAAATCCTATTGAGCTTTAAATTATGGTATATTTTGTGTATGGGCCCATTCTGTAGTGAAATACATGTCTAATTTACATATAATAATAATAATAATAATAATAATAATCATCATCATCATCATCATAATAAACTTTATTTTATAAAGTGCCTTTAAAAGCAGCTTCTCAAAGCGCTGTACATAAAATCACAGTCCACAGAAAAATATACCATATAAAAGTTAATAAGAACAACAACAACATTAATAAGTTTAAAAAAGTGTGTCTTGAGAAGAGCTTTAAAAATGCCAAGGGTCTGGACTTCCCTGAGTTCAGGAGGAAGAGAGTTCCAAAGTGAATGTACATTCCAAAGTACATATGATTTAATAGTTTATTTTGGTAAATATCAATAATCTAAGATTTGTGCATCATCCCTGACACCTAGATGAACACTTTACAGTGGGTTATATGACTGTAAGTCAGTCCCTTCAAATGCTATTAAAGTTAGAAACGTGTTTAACAATGTCGGATGGAACTTTAGAGACGGTCCCTTAATTCATACATTTCCACAAATATCGAACGTCCAACGTCAGACCAACTTTATTCCAGTATTGTTTGGGAAGTTAATTGATGTTCCGAGTAGGGTGGGGTGGGAGGCAGGGAGGGATGCTGTGTTGTTGGTGTGTTTTTTATTTATTTGTTTGTTTGTTTGTTTTTTCTTTTCTTTTCTTTTCCTTTTCTCTCCTTTTTTTTTCCTTTGTTTCTTTTCCTATTGATATCAACTTCTCTGTACTCCATTTTGTATTAATCTAAATCAGGGGTGGGCAATCTTATCCAGAAAGGGCCAGTGTGGGTGCAGGTTTTCATTCCAACCAAGCAGAAGCCACACCTGATTCTATTGAAAGCCAAGATCAACTGATTAAACAGGTGGGACCAGGTGTGGCTCCTGCTTGGTTGGAATGAAAACCTGCACCCACACCGGCCCTTTCCGGATAAGATTGCCAGCGTCAGCCTCTGAACCATAAACAAGCTAGTGTTGTGGCCTTTGCATTACATGCTCGGCGCAGAATATTGCTGGCTTGGACCTCTCCACAACCCCCCTCTATATCCGTCTGGCTTCAAGATTTCATCTTCTTTTTAACACTTGAAAAGATCAAGTATAACATCAGAGGCAGGAGGGACTCATTTTATTTATATGTATTTATTTCTGCAAAGAATACACTTTGAGGTGGGAACGGCACTCCGCCGTGCGCCGTCCGGCATCACACCACCCCAGCGTGGATTATTTTCCTATAACCTTATGCTCAGTCGTGTGTTATTCCTTACTTACAATCTGTATGAAAGGTTTGACTATGGTGTAACATTCCAATCGATAAATACAAATTATATTGGCGGTGGTATCCCACTATTTTAACCACGTGACTGCTTCCTTGGCATGTGCAACATGTACACCACCAAATGCGAATTGTTAAACAGAGTGAGGAACAAGAAAGTAAACTAAGTGTAAAACGCTCCTCTCGACCGAGCACTTATCGATTTTCCTCAACGCGACATGTGTTTTTATGCCCTTTGCATATTTCAAAGCTCGCAGACCGTGAATGACACAGCGCTTTTTAAATACTGCTCAAAAGGTTACACACAGCAGACTAGCTGACGGTGGTTAACCAGACTGCCTAATGATGAAGGCCTGTATAACGGTATAAGGACGATTATAACGGTACAACGTGATAAATATTACTATTGTTATAATAATATTCTATAACAGAAGCTCTAACTGAACATTCTGGCTCGATTTCAAATGACAGATTCTTTTAATACTACTACAGTGTTTCGTTCATGCTTTGTTCATGCAGTTTTCTTTGAAGATAGCTGATAAATTAGGTCAGAGATACTCATCTGCCTCCACTGTCTCAGACGTTTCTGCTGCTGACTGTAAGCATTCAGCGCCCGAAGTGTAGACTTTCCGCAGGAAACGGCTTTATTTTGATGCGGTCTTGAAACTGAATTATTCAAAATGAGCACATACTGTTGTTTAATTGGCTTACAGTCTTCTGGGCTTAAATGGAAGTTAAAAACTTTACTTTGATTTAATTATACTGAAAAACATAGTTCATTACAGTGAACTATTTACTCTATTCTATA
>CM022766.1:6825869-6828369 GCA_012411365.1 Ameiurus melas | reverse complement strand
TGTGTCTGTATTAGTTGTGTGTGTGTGTGTGTGTTAGTTGTGTGTGTGTGTGTGTGTGTGTTAGTTGTTTGTGTGTGTGTGTGTCTGTATTAGGTGTGTGTGTGTGTGTCTGTATTAGTTGTGTGTGTGTGTGTCTGTATTAGTTGTGTGTGTGTGTGTCTGTATTAGTTGTGTGTGTGTGTGGTCTGTATTAGTTGTGTGTGTGTGTGTCTGTATTAGTTGTGTGTGTGTGTGTGTCTGTATTAGTGTGTGTGTGTGTGTGTCTGTATTAGTTGTGTGTGTGTGTGTGTCTGTATTAGTTGTGTGTGTGTGTGTGTCTGTATTAGTGTTGTGTGTGTGTGTGTCTGTATAGTTGTGTGTGTGTGTGTGTGTCTGTATTAGTGTTGTGTGTGTGTGTGTCTGTATTAGTTGTGTGTGTGTGTGTCTGTATTAGTTGTTGTGTGTGTGTGTGTCTGTATTAGTAGTTGTGTGTGTGTGTGTGTGTGTCTGTATTAGTTGTGTGTGTGTGTGTGCTGTATTAGTTGTTTGTGTGTGTGTGTCTGTATTAGTAGTTGTGTGTGTGTGTGTGTCTGTATTAGTTGTGTGTGTGTGTGTGTATTAGTTGTGTGTGTGTGTGTCTGTATTAGTTGTGTGTGTGTCTGTATTAGTTGTGTGTGTGTTTAGTTTGTTGTGTGTGTGTCTGTATTAGTTGTGTGTGTGTGTGTATTAGTTGTGTGTGTGTGTCTGTATTAGTTTGTGTATTGGGTGTGTGTGTGTCTGTATTAGGTGTGTGTGTGTGTCTGTATTTGTGTGTGTGTGTGTGTGTGTGTGTCTGTATTAGTTGTGTGTGTGTGTGTGTATTAGTTGTGTGTGTGTGTGTGTGTATTAGTTTTGTGTGTGTCTGTATTAGTTGTGTGTGTGTGTCTGTATTAGTTTTTGTGTGTGTCTGTATTAGTTGTGTGTGTGTGTGTGTGTCTTGTATTTGTGTGTGTGTCTGTATTAGTATGTGTGTGTGTGTGTGTGTGTGTCTGTATTAGTGTGTGTGTGTGTGTGTCTGTATTAGTAGTGTGTGTGTGTGTGTGTGTCTGTATTAGTTGTGTGTGTGTGTGTGTATTAGTTGTGTGTGTGTGTCTGTATTAGTTGTGTGTGTGTCTGTATTAGTTTGTGTGTGTGTGTGTGTGTGTGTGTGTGTGTCTGTATTAGTTTTGTGTGTGTGTGTCTGTATTAGTTGTGTGTATTAGTGTGTGTGTGTGTCTGTATTAGTTGTGTGTGTGTGTGTCTGTATTAGGTGTGTGTGTGTCTTTATTAGTTGTGTGTGTGTGTGTGTCTGTATTAGTTGTGTGTGTGTGTCTGTATTAGTTGTGTGTGTGTGTGTGTCTGTATTAGTTGTGTGTGTCTGTCTGTATTAGTTTGTGTGTGTGTGTCTGTATTAGTGTGTGTGTGTGTGTCTGTATTAGTTGTGTGTCTGTGTATTAGTTGTGTGTGTGTGTCTGTATTAGTTGTGTGTATTAGTGTGTGTCTGTATTAGTTGTGTGTGTGTGTGTCTGTATTAGTTTGTGTGTGTGTCTGTATTTTTTGTGTGTGTGTGTGTGTGTGTGTGTTTTATTAGTTGTGTTGTGTGTGTATTAGTTGTGTGTGTGTGTGTGTCTGTATTAGTTGTGTGTGTGTGTGTGTGTGTCTGTATTAGGTGTGTGTGTGTTGTATTATGTGTGTGTCTGTATTAGTTGTGTATTAGTTGTGTGTGTGTGTGTCTGTATTAGTTGTGTGTATTAGTTTGTGTGTGTGTGTGTGTGTCTGTATTAGTTGTGTGTGTGTGTGTGTGTGTCTGTATTAGTTGTGTGTGTGTCTGTATTAGTTGTGTGTGTGTGTGTCTGTATTTGTTGTGTGTGTGTGTGTCTGTATTAGTTGTGTGTGTGTGTGTCTGTATTAGTAGTGTGTGTGTCGTTATTAGTAGTGTGTGTGTATTAGTTGTGTGTGTGTGTGTCTGTATTAGTTGTGTGTGTGTGTCTGTATTAGTTTGTGTATTAGGTGTGTGTGTGTCTGTATTAGGTGTGTGTGTGTGTCTGTATTAGTTGTGTGTGTGTGTGTGTCTGTATTAGTTGTGTGTGTGTGTGTGTCTGTATTATTTTGTGTGTGTCTGTATTAGTTGTGTGTTTTGTATTAGTTGTGTGTGTCTGTATTAGTTGTGTTTTGTGTGTCTGTATTAGTTGTGTGTGTGTGTCTGTATTAGTTTGTGTGTGTGTGTGTGTGTGTGTATTAGTTGTGTGTGTGTGTGTCTGTATTAGTTTGTGTGTGTGTCTGTATTAGTTGTGTGTATTAGTGTGTGTGTGTGTCTGTATTAGGTGTGTGTGTGTGTGTGTGTGTGTGTGTCTGTATTAGGTGTGTGTGTGTGTCTGTATTAGTTGTGTGTGTGTGTTGTATTGTGGTGTGTGTGTGTCTGTATTAGTTGTGTGTGTGTGTCTGTATTAGTTGTGTGTGTGTGTCTGTATTAGTTGTGTGTGTGTGTGTTCTTTAGTTTTTG
>CM022766.1:6763369-6820869 GCA_012411365.1 Ameiurus melas | reverse complement strand
GAAAGCTAACACGTGCTTCTTCCGAGAAACGTGACCTGAACGGAGGAACGTGGTTTCTGGCCTCTTCCGCATACACGAGCTCATCGATCCTCGTGATTGGCTAGTGTCACTGTGATTGACAGGAGAGAGTGAGAGTATGTCGTGCCTCCAGCTCGGATGTGGCATCTTCAGGATTCGAGCTCGCAGTCTCCCAATGATCGGGCCAAGGTTTTTCTGTTGCACCCCTCAGTAGCCCATGGAGGGGTAGGTGGTCGTCGCCAACAAACATTCTGCTAGTCCTACAGACATCTCTCGATTCATCGAAGCAGTAATAACGCTGACTTGATGTCATTATTTCACATACACGTTGCGCAGTCAGTGCACTAAGGGGACGGGAAAGTCAGCAGTACAGTCATCGGTCGTAGAAAAATGCGCATGACATCATCTCGTCTGCGAAACAGATGTCGAGCCTTCAGGTTCATACGCAGCCTCCAGCTCACTGTCTCAATCAGACCAGCATAGTCATCTGAGCTCTCGCGTCATAGCTCTCGCCAGCTGAGAGCTACACGTTTCTGCTTTCTTAGATAACGTAGCGGTCAGACCGGACGCAGATAATATCCGGCTGGCAGCAATGACGATTCAGTGAAGGACGCAGGGAAGGTAGCTTTGCCGCAAGGTCGTAGCTCGTCCCCGGACAACCCAGGAACTCCGGACGTCCTCCTTAAGGCCGAGTTCAGCAAGTGACGTCGAATCAAAATGGCTGCTCGCAGCACTAACATGAACAGTAAACCAACGGGTTATGCTGTATAATATATACAAGTATTTGCTTTAGATCAGTCAACGTAGTCGCTGGTTAAATCTCATTTCGGATCTTTCACCAGTAAAGAAAACCGAGCAGCTGATAATCATGAAGTAGCAGGTCTTTTATCTTACATTTATACATTTACATTTATTCATGTAGCAGACGCTTTTATCCAAAGCGACTCACGCATGAGGAAATACAAGCAGAGCGATATATCATGCGGAGAACAATACAGGTAGTGCTACTATTCAAGGTTTATAATTGATAAAAGAGCCAGAGTAGGTGGTTTGGTTTGTTTTTTTTTTTTTTTAAGGATAATGTAGGGGTTGGCACGTCAGGCGTTGGTTAGGTTTTCACGGAAGAGGTGGGTCTTTGGCTGTTTATTTGAAAATGGTGATTTTGAAGAGATTCTGCAGCCCTGGTTGAGGTCGGAAGTTCATTCCAGCACCGAGGGACGGTTAGGTTGAAGGTGCTGGAAAGGGACCTTGAGCCTGAAGCTCACGTCACCTCAGGCCACGCTTTACCAGCAGTTTCCAGCGTGACCGGCGCGATTTTACTTTAACGGCGGAAGGGCAGTAGTCAAACGTGGGAGACTCGACTGGTTAGATGGTTAGATAATGACAGGAATGTTTTGATCAGTGCTTCCTACTTACACACACACACACACACACACACACACAAAGGTAAGTTAGGGAAAGGAAATCGAGTGTCTTAATACTCCGCATGGGTGTGACGAAAGAGCACATCCCGAATTAAACCCCTCGCAAAAAAAACAAAAACCAAACACCTTTTATTTCACCGAGATTGTTTACATGTATGTAAGGCTGAGGCACTCGGAGCCAGGTGTCCAGTGACGTGTCCTGAATTAGCAGTTGTAAAAGTGGAAGCGGGTTTCCAGGGGACAGGCAGTACGGAGCTGCTCGCCGAAACTCCACCACGTCTCGGTCCATCTCCGAGCCGAACGCGTAAGAAACGTCTCTGTCCCTTATCTTCATCGTACCGATCCTCGTTAGCGAGAGCGTTTCCAGCGGCGTCGATTCGTTACGATGGCGATCGTCGAGAAACGATGAGAAGTAAGATTGTCTCGGACGTGACAGAAGGTCAGGATCGGTTTTTTTTTTTGGACCCGATTTCTGTTCACGTTTAATTTAAGTGTGTAGTATTTCGCAGATTTTTTTTTCCCTTCGGATTTTTCCCCCCACAGTCGTCGAAAGTCCCCGTCGATCTCGAACCACCAACGCGGAGGTTTTAAATCAACGTCGCTATGGACGGAAAGTAAAATGCGGATCTACACGGTCTGAGGTGGAGGGGGGGGCAAAACCAAAAAAAACCCCCACCAGAACGCGAACGAATGTCGTTTGTTATTTCTGTGCTTGACATTTGGGCCATCTGCCCCAGCGTGTATTTATAACAACACGCATGACACGCCGTGTTCCAAACTCGACTCTCTTGTCCGTCTTAAGCCTTTATCGGTCGGATTCGTTACTGAAGTCTGACCCGAACCTAAACGTTTCGGTGTGATTTATTATAGAGGCCGGTACAACGCCGTTATGAGTCTCTCGATTCTGATTGGACGGAAGGCGTCGGTGAATTTTCTCTAGTAGTGATAGTTCTAAAGTATCGTTTATGTTGTCACGACTAATTGACAGAGAACTGTATGGCAGATTCTTACGTAATTTAAATAAGGAGTCTCCGCTTTTACACAACAGCGCCGAATGACACGACGGTACATTTCGCCTTATTTATTACGAGAGAGAAAAAGAGAACGATAGATGAGAGAGCTGTTTATAGCTATATCCTAGGTGACTTGTTTTGCAGCTGTTCCTCAATATAACTATAAACTAATAAAAAAAAAAAATATCATGGTGTCGTTCGGTTATAAATGAAAAAGAACCACACACACACAAAAAAAAGAACACAGCGTGTAATCACTGTGTAAACAGAATAAAAGTCTTTGCATCATGCTGTGGTGGGACAGTAATAACTCTGTAGTGTTATTAGAGGTCGCACCACGCTGTCATGTTTTATTCCATGCTTCGTGTTCGTATGGATTTGATATACTTTTGTGACACGGAGTAGCATAACATGCTAATCCAGCTCTACAAAAAAAAAAAACATACATGGGAATGGAGGATTTGTCATCAGCCACCCCTGGAAAATATTTACACACGTGTAAAAATGGCACAGACGCGAGACGTGCACGCCGTGCGGAGGAGGTTGATAAGGTCTCGACTTTCCCACAAGACGTTCAGGCTTGCCATAGCGCATGTACTGTGTAGAGCCGTAATGTAGCTTTGACAAATAACGTCTACCAATTAAGGGGATTTTATTTGTTGTTGTTTTTTTTTTTTTTGCTGAAAGTGATTAAATCTAGCTCAATCGCGAGGAATCCGGCCTAATCTGGCAACAATCAAGTCGTTTAAACACCATTTCTACTCGCGTTTTTCCAATTACGGTTTATTTTGATGCACTGTCGGTATTTAATCTGCCAAAAGTGTGTTTGTCCGAACGAGAGAAAAATGTGACACGGTCTTCGGATAAACAGCGTTCGTTGTGAGCCGTTTTCTAAGCTTGGACGCACTGCGCGAGTTTACGTTCGCGTTCTGGCCCAATCCTCTCGTATGGGCGGGGCTTAACCCCGATTTACTCCTTGATTGGCTAGTGAGAGTCGGATCGACAGCTCCCTGACCAGGAAGTAGAGACTCCGGCGTGGAGAACTTTGCAGAGCGTTCTGGATGCGGTTCTCTGTATAGTTCTAGTGTCTGTACTGTGTAGTGGAAACTTCTTTAGTCGGTATATTAGTTCGTAATTCTTTGAGGTTTGGGTACGGGTATTTTTTTTCCTGAGATGAGCGGCACGGAGCGTCGTCCTCCTCCTCAGTTGGACACTCGAGCTGTCAATCCAAATCTCTCTAGCCAATGGGAGTAAATCGACGTTAGGCCCCGCCCACACGAGAGGATTGCGCCAGAACGGCGAAGGTAAACTGTTCACAAAGAACGCTGAAGACCGTGTTACTTTTTCGCCACCGCCTTCACGGTTTTCATTTTCATAGCGTTTTAAATCTCTCTGTCACTCTCTCTCTCTCTCTCTCTCTCTCTCTCTCTCTCTCTCTTTGTATATGTCTGTTCGTTTCTGGAAAAGCGACGATCAATACTTTTGGCACAAATCGAATCCCGTATAAACCTACGGTAAAAACCAGACGGGTTAAATACAGGCCGTTGTCCTGAAAGACCTTACTAGACGAAGGAACAGGTTTATTAGGTTATACGCAAACACTCGGCAGTTGACGCTGAGCAGAAGCCGTAATGCCGTCGCCTGCTGCTGCAGATCTGTAGGGGATGTTATTACGATCTGGCGCATGTCTAGAGCGCGCCTTTGAAATCTGTTAGTTGTGGTCGGGAATCACGCCGTGAGGAAATTGTAGCAAGTCAGACATGATTTTCCACTGTTGCATACTAAGGAATAGAAGAATTATCCCTCTTACAAGCGGGAGGTGGTGGTTGTTGTGTTCTTTACATTGTTTCCTTCACGTTTACATTTGCTTTTTTTTTTTTTACAAGTACATTCATCTTATCAACATGAAACACGTGCTTGGATCGTTTTTTTTTTTTTTCATGCTAGTGGTTTAAGGTTAAATGTTAGAGGCTGTTATTATAATTAGAAGAGCAAGTTCAACCGTATACCATTTTATAGTGGAATGGGGCTACTGTTCCTCCTGCAAAGCCGACGATGTCATCAAAGATGGCTGAACTGCCACCCATATGTGGATAGATATAGAAAGTGTTTGCGTGCTGTAACATTACAATTTCCCTTCACTGGAAATAAGAGGCACAAGGTTGGACCGGAAGAACTCGAGTGTCCTGTACAGAACCCTGACCTCAACCCCACTGAACCCCTTTGGGATGAACTGGAACACCGACTGCACCCCAGACCTCCTCAGTACCTGATCTCACTAATACTCTTGTAGCTGAATGATCACAAATCCCCACAGTCACGCTCCAAAATCTAGTGGAAAGCCTTCCCAGAAGAGTGGGCAAAAAGGGAATAAGTCTGGAATGGGATGTTCAACACACATATGGCTGTGATGGTCCGGTGTCCACATACTTTTGGCCATATAGTGGATCTCCTTGCTCTTGATTGGCGTCGATGTATAAAGTCTTTTTTCATGCTGAAGACATGGTAACTCATGGTTACTCTCTCCACGGCCCCGACTGGATCCTTAATAAGTGAAACCGTGTCACTTTTCAGTCAGGCAGCGGCAATATTTCTCATTCATTTTCTGCCTTTGTCAACAAGTAAAGGAAGGTCAGTGGTTCCAAATTAGGAGGTCAACTTCCTCCTTGAGAGCAAGCAGAGCCTCTGCCAAGACGCCCAGCGGAAAGGCACAAAGTTCAGAAGAACAAGGACGTGCAGTCTACTTCCCTGTTTGTCACGGGCCTCATAGTGGGACTGAATAATAAATAAGGAATGAAACACTTTACGTGCCGATGTCGTAAAATAATTCTGAAGTATTGTGATGCGTCACCACGACGAACTGGATTCGTTTTCCTAGGACAAAAGTTCATCCCAGATTTGTCTTATACCACATATTTTCTCGACTTGATCTCCGTTTCGAACATAACGTTAACTGTAGCTACCATGTACGGTACATCCAGCCACAACCTAGCATGAAGGCGGGCATACGGCTCATCCGGAGAAGGCAGTAAGTGAATCACGCCATTTTGTTCGATCTAAAGCAAATACACAGTGTCTCGTTGAAACGCTGCTAAAGGGGTTGCTTCGTTTACTGGATTCGGGTCGAGGAGACCGTTCCCGAGTGCCCAAGTGGGAATCGAGGAAGCGTTTAATTTGCTTTTTCATCTGAAACTGACGAACTTTTTAGTCCCCACCTATGTATGCGACCAAGCAGACCTCGACATTTGGCTGTACATTGATCTACACTGACTCCAATGGAAGACTGAAGCCATCCATTTAATCTACATGAGCTCATGACCGTACGTGTTCACGTCGACTCAGGGACGCCTCTTATATCGAGCTTATATATATCTCTTTATCCAGGCAGCTGACCGTGCTATATACAGAGTATATATATATATATATATGTATGTTTATTTAGCGTGCAGGCCTTCCTTTCCTGGCTAATCCGTACAACCGAGAAGTTTATGCTAGCATGTTTATCTTCTTCTGGCAGTAACGGCAACGTCACGTGTCACGCGAGCCAGTTTTAATCCACATGTACACACTGGGATAAAATAGAGCGAGAGAGTAGGTGTTCTGGAAAGCGACAGGAAATAGGAGCGTCCTCCGAGTCACTCGATCATGGGACCACTGGGGTTCATGGGAAACTCTGCCTTAGCAACGTGATTATTTTCGTCTCGGGGTGCTAAGGTTTGACCCGATGAAACACAAAACCTTTTTTTTTTTTTTTAATTAGAAACGTTGGTGTATTTTTAGCCCATCGAAGTGTCACTGTAGGGATCCAGTGACCGTATTTCATTTAACCTTTCCACTGGATAGGAATAATAAATCTAGATTTGATTTCTCTATAGACTTGTTCGTATTCAGACCTACGTCGTTTGGCCTGTGACATTATACGCGGCATTATTTTATACTTGTTGTTGTAGATTATGCCTACACGCGGTAATTGTAACGATTCCGCTAGAACAATGGAGAGAACTGAAACGCAGGTGACGTCCGACCGCACGTTTTTTACTTCCGGTCCCAGCCTACAAACGTGAATCATGTATACGATCGGAATACTGGCTTTTTAATCTGGCGACGAAGTGAAGCGCCGCGACTTCTGACAAGTCACCTGAACACCCTTGTGATATAAGCTTAATACCCAAACACCTTATGACGAGAAGCCGTTTATCAACATTTAAATGAAATAGTGAAAGTACAAAATGTATTTCTTTAAAAAAACAAAAAAACAAAGCAATATGGCAAAAACTATGTCAAATGAATCATGAACCATTACAAAACATGTATAGTAAATAGTGTTACACACACACATACACACACACACACACAACCACTCAAGTCTTTTCAGTCTTTTCTGTAACGTTCATACTATAATTTTTGCTAGAAATACGAGAAGCTCGACTACTGATTATTAGCATTGCTGAATTTTTGGCCTCCCACATTCAGAGACCCAGAGGCTCCCAGACTAAACAACTAGTCTTTGCCTGACGAGATTTTATTCAAGTGTTTGGAAACACACCAAACCTGCGCTCCTCTGGTTTGATAGTTTGTCTTGGCGCACGCTATCGAACGGGCTTAGCGCACAATTTGTTTTATTGTCCTTGTGTGTGGGCCTTGCTGGAAGGGGGAACTCATCGCTGGGGGAATTTTTTTTTCACGTCGGCACCAAGGAAAAGAGAGGGTTGTTTTTTTTTTTTTTTTTTTACAGCGACCGGGGGAGTTTCCACAATACCGAACTGACTCGATGCCACCTACATCATTACTAGGAAGTTGGCGTTTCCCAAACCGTACATTTCACACAGCTGGTTTTTACCCACACCGCTCGAAACAGTGCGAAGCTTGACGCGTGGTAAACTCTTCAAACGGACACCGGGCCAGCTTTCCATGACGCAGTCCATCCCGGGTGTCTTGTACAGAACGGTCCAAATTAACATGCGCTTTGTTGCTTCTCTCTCTCCGCAGCCTGATAACCACTCGAGCATGAAGACGAGAAGCGAGGAGATGATGTAATGGCACTGTGGCCCAGGAGAAAAGCCCTCTTTTGTGTCGTCCGTGCAATGGTGTGAAAAAAAGCCACCCTCCTCTTTTCCTTCGCCGGCAACCCCCCCACCCCCCACCCAAAAAAAACACACAGCCGAGTCTGCTGGAAGCGGGCCGAAGTGATCTTACTGCTTGGCAAACACACACCCCATTACCACATCCATACTCTCTCAGACATGCACACATACGCATAAGTGCATAGAGAGGACAGAGGGGTTTTTGTTTGTTTGTTTGTTTGTTTATTTGTTTTTATTTCCCGTCTTAGTACATAAGGAAAACCAGCTCTCCTTTCTTCCTTCCCGTATTTTTTTTACTCCCCCCACCCCCTTTCTATTCCTTGCTTTCGCTTTTTTCACTCTTTTTTTTTTCTTTCTTTCTTTTTTTCAAACTCACCAGCCAAACACTAAAACGGTGACATCATCGGCTGCCACCACAATGGGGTCGTTCTTCTGCTGAAGGCCCTCGCGGGCCACGTCATCGCACCACAGGAAGAGAGGAGGTTAGCAGTCAGAGAGACGGATAGAGAGGTCATGGATACGATCGAGCATGCCGGGAGAGCAGCTCCGGCCTCAGTGAGACTCATCGGGCCGGAAGGCCTCGTGGCCCTGCTGGAGGGCGGACTGGACCGAGTGCTTCTGATTGACAGCAGGCCCTTCGTGGATTATAACACCTCGCACATCCTAGAGGCGATCAACGTGAACTGCTCCAAGCTGATGAAGAGGAGGCTGCAGCAGGACAAGGTGCAGATCGCCGAGCTTCTGCAGCATTCGGCCAAGAAGAAGGTGAGTACGGGGAGCTACGTCTGGCAGTTAGGAGTAATTGTAGTAATTTCCCAGATCCTGCCCGACTGGGTCTCGAGGTCATTCATGCTTGATGAAGATGATCTGTTGACAGGTTTTGACTGGAGTGCAATAAGACAGTAAGTAAAGCACCTTGTTTACACTCTGGGTTTTGTTTGGTTTTTTTTTCTCTACAGTATAAGGATCATATCCAGATGGAGGTCTTAAATCGTTCGGAGTTATGACGTTAACGTGACTTCTATAAAGTGCTAAACTTCTCAGTCTCGCTTTTCAATGCGTTTTTGGGGAAACATTTGTACCGATCGTGCTGTTAGAAAACCGCACCGATAACCGCTGACGCAGACCGTGCAGCCCGGTCCGAATTTATCGGGGGGAATAAATGCTACTTCTAGAATAATCATTTCAAATCCTTTCATCTAATATGGGTAAGTGCGAGATCCGGCTGGAGATCGGGGCAGTTAGTGCTGGGATGAAAATAAGGAATCTGAAGCCCGCTGCGTATTATGCAAGAACACGCTGAATTTTTTTTTTTTTTTTTTAAATAAAGGCATTAGAGTCACACAGGAAGTCACAAAACCACCGTTGAAAGCCACCAGCGAACGCCTGTCATCACCCGATATCGTTCTGTATCCACATCGGGAGCGTCACAAAAAAAGACGTTTTTTTTTTTTGTTTTCTTTCCCAGAGCAACTCCCGAACTTCTACAGTTCCTCAAACTCGGCTACATCGTTCGAGGGCAGAATCGGCCTCAGCGCCGTGCAAACCGTCTGTCCAATGCGGCGGAGTAAGCGAACTGTCTCACCTATCTGTCTTTCTCAACTCGGGGGAACTGTCGTTTATCGCCAGCGAATATCCGTGGCTTATTTACTCCAGTTCTCGTGTGTCTTACATTCCAGAAAGAAAAGGTCACTGACACGCAGTCAGTATCTGCTATAAAGGTCATCTGATACGTCGGTTAGGACACGAGCACCGGCGTACAGAACGCAGAGCTAAACAGGTTCTCTGATTTTATCTCGGCGCAGAGACTGGAGAATCCTCTATCTATCGTTGATCGTTACTACTCCTGCTTTTTACCGCAGGTCGATAAGAGAAGCTGTTAATAAGAAAACCGTCGTAGATAATACATACGATTTATTTTTTATCGTTTTTTTTCTTTTTTTAAACAGATTTGGCCGTACACACGACCTCCGACGAATAAGAGCCGCTGTCTTTAGAGGTTGTAATAATAAACGCAATCCTGTAGAATGACCACTAAAGTGACCCTGACAGCCATTATAAAGCCTCGCTTTGAACGGAATCACGGCGTCTTGATGTCAGGATTAAAATGTTATTGCTGCGTTCTATGAAGAAATGTCTAAGTGTGGCGAATATCCGACCTCACGGGAAAAGAATCGCCGTAGAAGCTACGTTTATAGCCATCGGGATGTGAGCCGTCCATCACTGAAGACACGTTGGCATGTTTTTGTTTTTTAAATTAGAGTTACGACTTTAAAGCGTGAGTGATATTTTTAGCGTTTGGAGCCGTATCTGCAATGAGCTATTCTTGGAACCTGAGCAAGACGTGTGTGTGTGTGTGTGTGTGTGTATATATGTGTGTGTATGTGTATATATATATAAAAAAAATGTGTATGTATACACGTGTGTGTGTGTGTATACTTCTAAAAGCCAGAATTTGTTTTCTGAAATGTCATGTAGTATTCTGATCGTGTATATCAGTGGTCCCCAACCCCAGGTCTGCAGACCGGTACCAGTCCGTGGGTCATTTGGTACCGGGCCGCACAGAAAGAATAAATAACTTGAATTATTTCCGTTTTATTTATTATCTGGATCTGAAAAATGAGCGGATTCTCTCCGTTACATCCTTCTACGACTCACTCTTGACGCACGTCAAGACGCTTGTCTCGGTCACGTGATACGTTGAAACCTTACCATAGAGACCAGAGAGCGTTAGGGGGGAGAGAGGATGTTACGAGGACGCTGTTAATAAAGCTGCGATTTCACATTGGATTCACGTTTATTATTAGATTTTAAAAATACCCCAGTTTTTATGCCGGTCCGATCATTTTATTTTGTTGTATTTATCCTCCACACCTTAAAGGCCGGTCCGGGAAAATATTGTCTGATATTAAAGTGGCGCAAAAAAGGTCGGGGACCGCTGGTGTATACTACCGAATCGAATCGGACACCTTTCCACACCGGCCGAAGAAGACGGAGGTTGGGTTCTGGTTACAGGAAGTCCGTCCGTTTGCAGCGCTCGTTTGATCTCCGCCAAATAGCTAACTATCATATCAGTGAATTAAACAACTTAACAGGCGTAGCTTGCTAGTTAGCTACCTTTCCTAATTCATATCGCTTTAACGAACGTACGTACGTACGCACGCCAAGAAACGCTAGCTATCTGAGGAGTTCGCTAACAAGTAAGCTTACGGCATCCGCCTTCGGTTTTGTAAACGTAACAAATTACGTCTTGAACGTTCCCATGGAAGCATTCAAAAGCCACGTGCACCTTCGGCTTCTGTCTAGTATGTATATGCGGATCTTCGAGGAGTTGTCCATCCATTTTCCAGGGATCGAACCCCCAACCCTGGAGGTGCGAGGCGAACGTGCTACATTTACATTACATTTAACGTGGTTAAAGGCTCTGGGTTAGTGATCGGAAGGTCGGGAGTTCAGTCCCCAGCGCTGCCACTGTTGAGCCCTCGAGCAAGGCCCTTAACCCTCAACTGCTCCAATGAAATAAACGTAAGCCGCTCTGGATTTCCCGAGCATCCGCGGCAGACATCAAGCCTGCACTGTGGACTGTCCGCGACGAACGACGCGGACGTGTGTTTCGTTTGACAAAGCCGCGCAACCGAGTAGCTCCAGCTCGAGAGTGTGTGACGGAGAAAACCGCAAGACAGTCGGTTAAATTTAACGCATCCTAGATTAACCGTAACCGGAGCCCTGCTTCACCCGGGCTTTTTTATTTTTGTTTTTTAGCCATAAATGGTGAAGAGGATGTGTGAGTGAGAATATCCCAATTCATGATTAGGCAAGTCTTACCACAGGGAAGGCCGTCTGAGCGTTTTATACATTTTCATAAACCCCTCACCATGGAGCCTGTCGTGTCTGATGAGCGACTTTGACCTCCCCGCCTACAAAACCCCGAGTGTTCCTGAAGTGTCCGTAGCCAGTCGAATATTCCATCCCCACTCACGAGGGCCCTTGGGAGGCCTTCGCAACAGGTTGCCAAGTGACCTCATCTCAGTGCTATCTGTCTCAGTCCAGCCTTGAACCTCCCTGTCTCCACACACACACACACACACACACACGGACACACTCAGAAAAAATAAATAAATCAAGGCTTCTTTGTTTCCTCGCTCTAACTACAAGCACGTTTTCTCTTTTTTGGTGTTTTATTTCGTCCCCTCCGTGCTCACACGAAAGCAGAACGAGATGTAGTGGCGTATAAGGGATGCTTGGGGGTTGTGTAATGTCAGAACTCGAATGTTGCTCAATCTGGGATGACATCAAACCCAGAGCCACGCTGTCCTGTGGAATGCTTGAGAATCCTGAGATAACCGATAGAAAGAGAGCGAGGGGGGGAAGAGAGAGATCTCGAGAACCGCTACAGGAGGAGGACACTTTCACCGGAGAAGTCCTTCTTCTGATAGTCACACGTTTGAGATATATATATATATATATATATATATATATAAAAAACACGGTGCTAGTTCTATATTATTAAAGATCACAGGATCAGATTCGGTTACTCCTCACACGTCATGCAGGAGTTGTTGTATTTATTTATTTATTTTCTGCTTTAAGCACCTCGATCATTTCAGTGTCGAGCCGCGAACGTTAAAAACGTCTCCGTTCGCCTCATTAGTTGTCCTTACGCGAGCACTGAAGCGAGGAAACGTGGAATAGGAGCTCATGTACATTTGTTAGACCTTGGTAACCCCATATGGAATCAAGGTCATGTTTTGAGAACAATGGTTACGTCATGTGCAGCAAGGATCATGTGGAAATGTCTTGGAAACAAGACACTTGGTGTTGGTATAACCCAGCGTGCCGTGACACCGTTACCGCCGGACGTGGATTATTTTCCGATAACAGCACACCACGAGGGGTTTTATTCCTTCTTATACAAAAGCAATTTTTGTATTTTTAATTTATCGAGGTTTTTTTTTTTTTTTTAATACATACACACTTCACGTTGTGGTACATGTTAGTTCCTGTTATCACTTGCATTGCAGCAGCTGTAAACTGTCGTTCCCTCGCCAAGGTGCCTTTTTTTTTATTTTCCCCTCTCCCTTAAAGCGAATATGTAATTTACATATAAATATAAATACGTCATTTGTCCCGTGACCATAAAAACGTCTCGGGGCTGAAGACTTTCCTGCGACTGACACTGGAGACTCCTTCCAGGAATCTCACATACAAGAGAAAGCTCATCATAACGCCATATCATCGAGTTACGCTAATTTGTTTTTTGTCTTCGTTACATAATTTCACATTAAAGTTTATAATTAACCGGGCGGCTTCGTGGTTAGAACGTTTACCTCGCGGCTCCGTTGTTGGGGGTTCGAATCCTGTCTCCACCCTGTGGGCGTGGAGTTTGCATGTTCTCCCAGTGCTTCGAGGGTTTCCCCCGGGTAATCCGCTGTCCTCCCCCAGTCCAAAGACCTATGTTCTGGGGTTGATTGACATTTCCAAATTGTATGCGAGTGTGCGCTGCGATATTATACGTACACATCGATTCAGACTTATATCGATGTAAACGCAGCCTTTAGTTACCGGTTACGTCACGGTGAGGTATCCAGGACAGATAACACCACATGACAGGCCAGCCTTACTTTCCATGACTGTATCTGGAAGTGGAACTGCGTGACAGTGGGGGACATGCGCTGTCTGCATGTGGTGCCAAAGAAACCCAATACTGAGCCCTCGCAGCATGTTCGGTTAGCTGACACCCACTGCAGTGCTTCCAACACAGTTCTGGGATCAGGCGGGTCTCTAACCGTTTGTGCGTGATTACACCGCGTATCAGTCGGTGAGCTCGGGTTTGTTGAACTGATCGGAGATCAGTTCTAAAGATCCGTTAAATATGGAGCCGGACCAGCTCGGGTGGCTTCATCGGACCTCGAAATAGGTCAGGTTGAGCTGCTGAGATCTGATCTGGGATTAAATGTGCGCGTAGCGCGGCCTTGCTCGTTGCTAAATATATGCGTACGGTGGGCGCAGATTGTTTGTGCAAATTTATTTGCCTCTCTGAGTTTGAGTGTCTGGAGTGCATAATGAGTATTCCATGAATATTCTAGAAAGCTTTCATGTCACATGTTTGAGGGTTTAGTTGATGGATCATTAATTAAGCCTAGAGCCGTGTGTGTGTGTGTGTTTGTAGTCTCTGAGCAATTTAAGTAGGGAAGTAGGGTGGTGTTATTTGTCGTTTAAATAAAGCAGTTACTAAGCTCACCATTTTCACATCTACTTTTTAATGTATGAATGTAAATAATAATAATAATAATAATAATAATAATAATGTTCGAATTTGGTGAATTTTCGAATCCAAGAGTGAACATTCTAGAAAAACACGAGAGACCTACAGTACATTACCGCCGAACTGCTTTCGGCCGCTGGACACCGCCACATACTTGCCGGTGGGTCAAACGAAGACTGAAGCTCGTCCGGTAGAGCACTTCCCTGCCAGGGAAGGTTTGGAGTACGCTCTCTCTCGTGTCAGTCAGCGGGAGACTAACCAGCTCATGTATGTGGAAGAGGGCAGATAGCTCTTTCCAAATGGTGTTGCTTTTCCTTTTTTTTTAACCCCCAGGTTGGAAACGTGCGTACGATAGGAGAGAGATGGGTAACGGGTGGAGATTGGCGATAGGCCGTAAGTAGGGTAGGAAGTGGGCGGGGTGGGGCGGGGGTGGGGGGGGTATCAAGAAAAGGACAGTGTTGCTTTATAACACCACACGAAATGTATGATGTGTACTGACAAGAATCTCAAGAAGACAACCTGTGTCTCAAATGGGCTGAAGTCAGAAACCGAGTTTGATTCAATTACCAATAAGATTCCATGACACAAATCATTATTGTTTTTGATTTCGTTTATTTGACTCTTTTGTGTGTGTGTGTGTGTGTGTGTGTGTGTGTTTGTACATCAGTTGGAACTGCAGAATCAGGAAGTGGTGGTTTATGACCAGAGCTCGTCTGACCCCTCCTCCTTGTCATCAGAGGCCTTCCTCAGCGTCCTATTGGCCAAGCTCGAGAGGAGTTTCCCGTTCGTCCACCTGCTCTCAGGTGAGATATGACCGTTTGCCCTCGTTCCACACCGCCATAAAACACACTTCACTTCGACAGCCAGATGAAGTCATACCTCGTTAGCACCTCAACGGGTCCAGGTCTATCCTCAAAGAAATGTCGACAATACTGACGAAGAGCCGCTCGAAAACAAGAATCCATTCCTTTAGAGTATTGTAGACAAAAGACACCGAGCACAGAGGACACGTCTCATGACGTGTACGCCAACACAGCGCAGGGTCACGAAGAAGAAATGAATAAAACACGCCGAGGAGTGCCGGTACCGGAAAACACGCGGCCTGCCTCTGGTTATTGTTTATCGTTTGATTCTTTTCCAACAGCAGCATGTACAGACGCGTTTTATATTTCCTCATAAAGCTCGGCAGTTTGTCAGCCATATAAAAAAGAAAAAAAAAAAAAACCCCAACATTTTATTAATGAAACGATCATACTGTGAAAGTTAGTCCCTGTTATCGCTTACATTATAGCAGCTATAAACAATCGCTGTCGCTCGTTTTTACCCCGCTCTTGATTTGATTTTCACATAATGCAGCTGGTCATGTGACCGAGATACCGGAAAACCCCTCCATTCTGACGTAACGAAACCGTTCGGAAGTTACGGCTTGACCTCTGACCGGCGACCGGAGACTCCTTCCATATACGCTAAAGAAGCATGCTAAATAAACGGATGAGGTATTTCCTGTTCGATCTGTAATGCTTTCATTAGGCGTTATTAATAAAGGTGTAAAGACTGTTCTTTGGTCATAAGGGTCCTAGTTAAAACGTACAGCCTGCAGCATACGATTTACTACAGTACGCAACTCATTAGTCTTTAAACGATGTTTGAAATGTGTTGTAATTGTTTAAGGGGAGGGCGAAAAATCACACAGATGTTTCCTTCCAAGCTTGATTTTTCTTGGTAAAGTCTCTAACCTGTATATATTTAACAAGAGGTCGTATCGTGTGTGTGTGTGTGTGTGTGAGAGACAGGATAAGGTGGAAACCACGGTCATAAGTTTCTGTTCTATTTTTTCGAGTCTAGAAGTACATGGGAACTAACTGCAGGTGGGAATTAAAGTCGTGATAGGAGGAATCGAAAGGGTTCCGTACCGCCCGGACTCGGGCCGGGCGAGATGACCCAGAGGTCGTATCGCGATACTTGAGGACGTTTTTTTTTACGATACGTGACGCGGATCGCGATACATAATTCAGCGAACAAGCGGTCTGCGAAACCGTAGTAAAACAACCGAGTTTGACGATCCTTTTGTTTATTGCCCACAAAGACGACGAAGTAAACAAAACAAACAAACAAAAAAAAGACTGCAGATCAGTGGCGTCCGTTCAGTACAGTTTAAAATGTAATTATTAAAAAATTTTTTTATATATATATATCTCTCACCATGCCAACAGTATGTCAGAAAAGTGATGATGGACCATTTCAGTGGCTATTCGTCGGTTGCCGCTCGCTGGTGTGAACGCAGAGTAACATGGACCTGACTGAGGACTGGACATTTTACTTGGCTTGGTGGTTAAGGCTCTGGCGTACTGATCAGAAGGTCGACGGTTCAAGCCCCAGCACCACCAAGCTGCCACTGTTGGACCTTCTCTACTCCAGGGGGCGCTGTATCATGGCTGACCCATGGCTTGTTATATTATTTTGACAATCACATCTAAAAAAAAAAAAAAAAAACAATTCTCCAGACTGTGTTTAGGTCCTAAATCAACTAATACATGTTTTTTTTTTTTTTTGCCTGCTAGACTTGTGGGAATTATGGGAAATAACGGTCCCCCTGTGGCGACTGAGACGACGCCACAAGAAGACTGTAACCTGAAAAACACGCGCGTTCGTATGCTCTCTAGCATTTGGGACTTTTCGCTAAACGGCAACTAGACAGGATTCTTGTATTTGTGCGCATTCGACAACAGAGCAATGACGCGATAGCGAGTAATGTAATTATTCTCCGCCGAGGAAAAATCCACTCCCTAAAGCCGATTCATCGAACCCCACCGTTCCTGATGTGCAGGCTACAGCACGAGCTTGTGTAACAGGTTAAATATTGAACCTCGCCGGCACTGAACTCCAGCTCTGTGAGGTCCTGTCATAAAAACAAAAAAAAAAACCTCAAATAAAAAACATGTTGGGTAACATTTCTTTCCCCGATTTTATCCTGACGCGAGTATGAAGTGAACTAGAGCTAGTAATGGAAATAAAATCAAATAATAAAAAAAAAAAAAAAGGCAGAAAGTGTCAGTCTGGCCAGCTTTAGCAAAGTGCCAGAGACTTTTTCCACACATGGCATCAGATTAAGCCTCAATAAACACAGCGTATCCTGAGGTAACCCCTCGGTTACTAAGCAACAAGGTTTTTTTTTGTTTTGTTTTTTCCTCCCGCTGGTGAAGTCATACTTTAACATTGTTAGCGCTTAGACGTACACAAACACGTTTCCTTGTTCTCTTTCTGCCTCTCTCTCTCTCTCTCACACACACACACACACACACACACACACACACTACAAAGTCTCTTCGGAAGTCGTATTGACTCGGATCATTTCTCGAGCTTTCTCAATTCTTGACACATGCAAGAGTTAATAGTGGAGCAGCTTCAGGTCCAGGATTACATCATCATTACATAACCCGTGCGTGTGTGTGTGTGTGTGTGTGTGTGTTAAAAGGAGAAGCTTCTGCAAACAGGATGTTGAAAGGGCACGGCTGTGAAAATTCTTATTCACACTTTGACCGTCTCAAAAAGGGAAGCGATTCTAGTTTCTGAGGATGTCTAAATAATCCCGGAGTTACTCATGCTGGAACATGAGGTAAAAACCCCAGTGGAGGAACGTACACACACACACATCCTCTCACTCTGCGAAATGGCCAGTGAGTGTACTGCAGTGTCAGCGGACCTGCTCAAGTAAGAAGCCTAACACGGACAGCTTGGTCACGTCTGGCAGAACACCGCCTCCGGCTCTGATGTAACGGTGGTGCAGTCGGTTAAAGGTACGAGGTCACGTCGCCTCTTTGTCAACATAACGACCGACACGGTCACAGGTCTAAAACGTCACCGCACTAACGAAAGGCGGTGTAGAAGAACTCGAGTGTCCTCCACGGAACCCTGACCTCAACCCCACTGAACCCCTTTGGGATGAACTGGAACACCGACTGCACCCCAGACCTCCTCAGTACCTGATCTCACTAATACTCTTGTAGCTGAATGATCACAAATCCCCACAGTCACGCTCCAAAATCTAGTGGAAAGCCTTCCCAGAAGACTGGAGCTTATTGTTACAGCAAACACACGGTGGAGTTAATCTTCAATGTGATTTTCAACAAGCACGTATAGCTTTGATGGTCAGGTGTCCACAAACTTTTGGCCATCGAGTGTGCATATAGGTAAAACAAAGTACCGTAATAAGATACAGTATGTAAGTGCTTATTTGAGTTATAATAGAATTTCCGTCAGCTTGAGCGCGTCTGGTCATTCTCCTCTGACCTCTCTCATCAACGAGAGCGTTTCAGCCTGCAGAACGGCCGCTCACAGGAGCTTTTGTGTTTTCCGCACCATTCTGTGTGAATTCTAAAGATTGTTGCGTGTGAATATCCCAAGATATCATTCACTTCTGAAATACTCAACCCAAGTTGTAGTTCCTGATTCTGATGTTTGATGTGAACATTATCCAAAGCTCTTGACCTGTATCTGCATGATTTTATTCATTGTGCTGCTGCTGTCACGTGATTGGCTGAGTGGATAAGCGGATAAACGAGCAGGCGTTGAGGTGTGTATGGGTGTAATGAATTTCCTTTGTGTTGCAGGTGGGTTCGTGGAGTTCTCGAATCTCTTCCCGGGCCTGTGTGAGGGAAAGTGTATGCTGGTGCCCTCCTGTATCTCACAGCCGTGTCTTTCCCTCAACAGCAGCGGCCCTACGCGCATCCTGCCTCATCTCTATCTGGGGTGTCAGAGAGACGTGCTCAACAGGGTGAGCTAGAGTGGCTAGTGTGTGTGTGTATTATACAGTATCTCACAAAAGTGAGTACACCCCTCACATTTGTGTAAATATTTGATAATATCTTTTCATGTAACAACACTGAAGAAATGACACTTTGCTACAATGTAAAGTAGTGAGTGTACAGCTTGTGTAACAGTGTAAATTTACTGTCCAATCAAAATAACTCAACACACAGACATTAATGTCGAAACCGCTGACAACAAAAGTGAGTACACCCCTTAGTGAAAATGTCCAGACTGGGCCCAAAGTGTCAATATTTTGTGGCCACCATTATTTTCCAGCACTGCCTTAACCCTCTTGGACATGGAGTTCAGCAGAGCTTCACAGGTTGCCACTGGAGTCCTCTTCCACTCCTCCATGACGACATCACGGAGCTGGTGGATGTTAGAGACCTTGTGCTCATCCACCTTCCGTTTGAGGATGACCCACAGATGCTCAATAGGGTTTAGGTCTGGAGACATGCTTGGCCAGTTTATCACCTTCACCCTCAGCTACTTTAACAAGGCAGTGGTCGTCTTGGAGGTGGTGGGGTTGGGGGGGTTTTGGGTGGGGGGGGGGGGCCCTGCCGAGGGGGTGTGGAAAAGAAAGGGGGGGGCTTTTTTTTTTTTTTTCAGTATATGTTTGTGTGTGTCTTTCCCCTTCTTTATGAAAAAAGGAAAGGTGGGCGCAAAGGTTGGGGGGGGGGGAGGGGGGGGGGGGGGGCGCCCCCCCCTCTCCGCGTGGGGGGGGTTGTTTTTTTTGTTTGTTGGTTTCCTGTTTTCCCCCCCCCCCCGCGGCCGCCGTTCTTTCGGGGCCCACGCGCTGAACGCCAACATGTACTGTGACCTACTGAAGCAGAGCATGATCCCCTCCCTTCAGAGACTGGCCTGCAGGGCAGTATTCCTGCATGATGATGACCCCAAATGACACCTCCAAGATGACCACTGCCTTGCTAAAGAAGCTGAGGGTGAAGGTAAATGACTGACCATCTGGAGCATCTGTGGGTCATCCTCAAATGGAAGGTGGAGGAGCACAAGATCTCTAACATCCACCAGCTCTGTGATGTCGTCGTGGAGGAGTGGAAGAGGACTCCAGTGGCAACATGTGAAGCTCTGGTGAACTCCATACCCAAGAGGGTTAAGGCAGTGCTGGAAAATAATGGTGGCCACAAAATATTGACACTTTGGGCCCAATTTGGACATTTTCACTTAGGGGTGTACTCACTTTTGTTGTCAGCGGTTTAGACATTAATGTCTGTGTGTTGAGTTATTTTGAGAGGACAGTAAATTTACACTGTTACACAAGCTGTACACTCACTACTTTACATTGTAGCAACGTGTCATTTCTTCAGTGTTGTCACATGAAAAGATATCATCAAATATTTACACAAATGTGAGGGGTGTACTCACTTTTGTGAGATACTGTATATACACACACACACTTGCAATCAAAATTATTCAAATCAAAATTATTCAAATTCAAACATTGCAAATCAAGATTGTCCCATAATTAGTGAAAGATCTGAATCTGTGCAGTGAACAAAGCCTCACACACACTGTCTTCTCCCCTTCATAGGATCTGATGCAGCAGAACGACATAGCGTATGTCCTCAATGCCAGTAACACGTGTCCCAAACCTGACTTCATTCCCGAGTCACACTTCCTGCGTGTTCCTGTCAATGACAGCTTTTGTGAGAAGATCCTGCCGTGGCTGGACAAATCCGTGGAGTTTATAGGTCAGCTGCCAGGATGTTTTTAAAAAGAGATTTGCCTTTGAGGTTTGCCTCGGAGTCCGGTCTAACCACCAGTTTTGGGTATTGAGAAAGTGACGGCATTCTAAAATGACCGGGGATTTCTGAATCAGTGTTTTACTTTCACTTGATGAATTCGCTTTCATTTTGATCTTCTATAACTGTGATTTAAAAAAAAAAAAAAAAATCTGGTTTGTACCAAGGAAAGAATCCGATAACATCGAGCTATTGCGCAAGGCTGTATTAACCTAGATACATAAAGCCAGATGAATAGCCTTGTTGTATGCTAGCAGGTGTTAACTTACTTTCTCTTTCTTTTTTTAGAAAAGGCAAAAGCTTGTAACGCCAGAGTTCTAGTCCATTGTCTGGCAGGAATTTCCCGATCAGCCACCATCGCCATCGCGTACATCATGAAGAGGATGGATATGTCCTTAGATGAGGCATACAGGTATGATTCAGACTTTAGACCAGAACTACTCAAGACCAATATTAGCATTTAGAAGTCCTCTGGCATCCCTTCATTAAGCTGGACTTAAAAACCCGCCGTTAAAGCTGCTCCTGTGATGCAAGTAAGACCTGAACTCTGTCTACCCTAGGTTTGTGAAGGAGAAGCGGCCGACCATCTCGCCCAACTTTAACTTCCTGGGCCAACTGCTGGATTTTGAGAAGAAAATCAAGAGCCATAGTGAAGCGGCAGCTAAGGGTAAGCCGGGGCAGGCAGAACTGGCCGACAAGACAAGTCCCGGGCAAGAGAACGAGTGCTGCGCCCCGTGCTCGTCCGGCGGGATCGGGGTGGAGAGGTCTACCCTGGCGCCACTAGAGCCTCTGACTCTGCCCTGTGTACTGGCTGGCGTTCCCGAGGAGCAGCTCCTGGCTCAGGCACTGTGCAGTCTGCAGCTGAGTGAAGAAATGGAGGACAGCATGCGCTTGAAGCGCTCCTTCTCCCTGGACATCAAGTCGTACGGTGAGCCGAGCGTCGGCGCTCCTTTACGCACGTTTGGCAGCGGAGATGGTCCAGACTACTACAAACCGTCCTCGTTTAAAGATCCGTCAGTTAAGCCTTGCCAGTTCTCCCCTGTGGAGGAGGTTTCAGAACAGTCCACTCCCGAACAGAGTCCGGACAAAGAGCAAGCCGGAGGACCCGCGACCAGCAGCAACAAGTCCATCAACTCCGCCAAATCCAGTCACTCCAGTAACCCCAACCAAACCAGTAAGCCCCAGTCTGCAGCCTTGAAACCCTCTCCACCACCTGCCTGCCCTCAGCCGCTGCAGAGGAGCGGGAGCATGGAGGAAACCGCGAGCGCTGCCAGCTTTCTGCTCGGCCTGTCACGCTCTCAGCAGCAGCTGGCCAAAACTGGGTTAGGCGCACTAAAAGGCTGGCACTCCGACATCCTCCTGGCGCCCGTCACCGGCGGCTGGTACCTCTCGTCCGAGTCGGCACGGTTCTACTCCACCTCGGCTATTTTCAGCAGCGGAGGCGGCGCGGGAGCCGGAGGCGCACAGAGCAGCTTCACGGCGACGTACAGCTGCAGTCAGGGTTTGGAAGCAGTGAGGAGGCGCAGCAGACAGAGGAGCAGCGAACGCGGAGACTCGCGCCGCAGCTGGCACGAAGAGAGCAGCTTCGAGAAGCAACTGAAGCGGCGGAGCTGCCAGATGGAATTCGGTGACGGCATGACCGAGAGCCGCTCCCGAGAGGACCTAGGGAAAGTAGGCAGCCAATCCAGCTTCTCCGGGAGCATGGAGGTCATCGAGGTGTCCTGAAAGAGGAAAATAAATAAATAAATTGAATGTCGCTCTTAAACTGAATCGTGACTTTTTGCAAGAAGGACGATTTTGTGGGTTATTACCCCCCCCCCCCATCACAAAATCTTTTTTCAAGTGCTTTTCATGGACTAGATAGTAGTGGTGCTTCTTAGCCCCTCCCTCCTCCCCAGACCAAGAATATTTTTGTATTCATAGAGCTGAATTCTGCAGGTAATAATGTTCACCGAATACAGCTCCCTTGTTCTGATTGTCCAAGAGCGGACACTCAAACACTTTCAGTTGATTATTATTGGGTTTCTCTGTTAGTTTTGTTTTAGCTGAGCCCGTTTTGTCAGTGGATCAGTACTGATTCCCATGTTGTGATTGATCCAGTATGTCTGTCTGACTCCAATACGGAATCTTGAGCCCGAAACTGAAGCACGAATGAAGCTGATTGAGGATTTGTTTTTTTGTTTTGTTTTTCCTGCTACATACTACATGCAGTACCTCATGAATCCAAATTAAGGGCTTTTCTCCCTCTCTCTCTCTCTCTCTCTGCTTTTTTTTTTTTTTTTTTGCTTTTACTCATATGTGTAGCTTTCAATGGTTAAAATCTCAGGTCTTCTTTTGAGCAGCAGGAAAAGACATTTTTAAAGGAGTCCCTTTTGCTTTGATTCATGGCGTTAAGATTTAAACACCTGTACGAGATTTTCCTTTCTCTGAAGTCAGGCGATCCACAATCAGTCGCTTCGCATCAGAACACAAAGACTAAAGGCGGACGTTAGCCGGACGAAGCGTGGGACTGAACTGACGTTCAGACGGTAGACGTAGAGGTGGAGCTGGAAAAGGCCAGGTGGTATGGCTTGTTGTGTAAAGGGTGGGTTGTTAAAGCAAGTGATGGGGGTGGGAGAGGAAGAGGCTGGAACTCTCGTTTCAGAAGGTGCAACTCGATCTCGAGATCAGAGCGGATTATTATCCTCTGGAACAAACGTCTTTTTGAGCGTAGAAAATGAACACCTTTTCAAGTAGTAATCAGAGCTGCTCTGCAGTGTAAAACGTCACAGCGCAGTGGCTGCATAATGATTGGACATGATCAAAAAACTAAACCCGACAGATTTGCATAGTAATCAAAAAGAGTTTATCTAAGAGAAATACATAAATGCAAAAAAAAAAGAAAACTAAAGCGACAAATGTTTATCCCTTGTGTCCATTAAAGGGGTAAATAGAAAAATACCCAAGTAAACAAGATCCACGAGATACATTGTGGATAAGAACATCATAACTCTACATACAGCTACCATCAGGATCAATGATCAACCGAAATCATTTACTGTTTACTTTCACATTTAAGATGATTTCCGATAACATACCGCATGTTACCCAGCCTCAGTCCTACATTTGATTAAATACCATATCGAGAGTTTGTGGGTCATGCAGATGTTCTAGTGTGAGAACATCTGCTTGTCACGTGAAACTCAAACCCAAAGTGGCTTTTAGAGGGGTTGGGTCACATGATCGTGGTTAAATGGTCGAGCGAGTTAAGATCATATTTCTAGACCCCCAGTACTGTATACACGACGTGGCCAAAAGTATGCGGACACCAGACCATCACACCCATACGTGCGTCTTCCCCGAACAGTTGTATAAGAGGTCTTTGTATGCTGTAGCGTTACAATTTCCCTTCACTGGAACTAAAAACCTGTGCACAAAGCCAGCTCCATGAAGACATGGGTCGCCAAAGTTGGAGTGGAAGAACTCCAAGAGGTTCGCTCTAGGTGTCCTGACCTCAACCCCAGTGGAACACTGACTGCACCCCAGACCTCCTCATTCAACACCTCAAAATCTAGTGGAACGCCTTCGCTGAAGAGTGGAGGATATTGTAACAGTAGTGGAACGGGACGTTCAACAAGCACATGATGGTCAGGGGTTCACAAACCTTTGGCTGTATAGTGTATGCTGCTCATACATCAAGCAGTACAGAAAATACCAAATATAGCACGAGGACTAGTTGACTATATGACCGTCATCACCACCGTGATCAGTGGACTATTACTGAGTTCACAGTCATCCGTGATTACGCATAAATTCTTATATTTCCCAGCTACATTTACTATTGGACAGTGTTAGGAAGTATTACGGTCCTGTCAGTATTGTAGGCTTGGAAGCGGGTTCTAGCTTGGCCTCTTCTCGTGCCTTTATAAGACTGAACAAAATGAGCTCTTCAGGTATTTCAACCTTTCATTCATCCCTTATCTTGTCCTCATCACCCCCCAGAACACAGTACCGCCTGATCGCTACCACTCGGACATTTATTCGCTTTGTTGTTGCTGATCTCCATCTAATCGTTGCTAATCGACTCTTCTACCCAGGAATGTTTCCAGGACAGTGCCTTATACACCTCCAGAACTTTACAACTCCAAAATGGATTTTTGTGTTTCTTTCATTTCTCAAGGTGTGTTTTTTTTTTGTTTGTTTGTTTGTTTGTTTTTTTGAAACAGGACACAGGTGATGAAAGCAGCGGCTTATTCGATTCGAAAGCTTCCCTAAAGCTGTGAAGATACTTCTGTAAATAAGTGCATCCTTTGTCAATAATCAGCGATCAATAATGATTTTTTATCCTCTAGTGAAAATGGAAGAATCAGCAGCTTTACTCTACTTCGTGATTGAACTATTGAGCCTCTTAACCAGGAGACGTGTTTGACCGTCTACGTCAAAGACTGAGCTTCACATTCGAGATGCACAGAGAGTCTCAAAGCCAGGCCAAGTGAAAATTCCTACAGGTAAATCTTTGTGGCCAAATTACAGTATATATATATATAGATATAGATATATATATTTCCCCCTAACGGAATGACTGCGTTATGATCGTGCATACGTAACAGACGCATAGAGGAGATGGTACAAGCGTGTGAAGTGTGTGAATGGCCTTTAGAGATGCTTGAGAGTATGACGTGCCTTTTCCTTCCACCGTATGCCGTTTTACAAGTTCTTTGATGTTGGTGGTTATTATTAGTTGTATGTTTTGACTGTTGAAATAAACCTAAACCGGTACTCAACACATGCACTGCTCGGTTCACCTTTTACTCCAGTTCGCTAAAGAACAGATCCAGGAACAGCACTTCTGATCAGATCCTAAAGTGTGTAAGGTGTATTTTTTGGATACACAGTGAGTTACATCCTGATGAGAGTTTGAACACCTGCCATTCATATACAATCTGAGGGAAGAAAACCGAACAAAGACAAACCAAAACGATGCTACTTGTGAGATCCTAATATATTTTGGGGGGTTTGTAATCCTGCGACTTGGGCTTGTGAGCCAATAGTAAACAAATCGGCAGAACTCCGGCCTCTTTGGCGGAGTAAAATTCTGTTTTTCTCTCTGCTGCTAGGATTTAGGACTATTGCAGAAGTCATCCTTAGAGTCAATAGACAGTTACACAATTCAGGACAAACATTTACATACACCTAGGCTGAAGATATTACAGAAAAGCTTTACACATCACGCATGACTAGACATTTCTTTTGGACAGTTATTAGATTAATATTAGAAATCGCAGCGGGTCAAACATTTACATGAGCCAAGTCGACGGTCTCTAAACAGTCTGGAAGATTCCAGAAATTGGCGTAAATACATTTAAAAGCTTCCGACTGGCCGATTGTTATCATTTCGGAGTGCGCCTGTGGGGCGCGCCTTTTTCTCCCGATCGTTTGGGGACGTCCAAGCACCTCGACCGAGCCCTCAGAAAAACCTCGTGGAAGTTTCTCCACAATTCCGGTTCCTCCTCAGGACCAATTTCCGAGGTACCAACTGAAGGTACCACGAGCCATCTGTACAAACAATTTTATTCAATTCTGAAATCGCTCGGGGCCGCGCAGACGCGGAATGATTCCGGCAAGAGGCACAGAAAATTTCAAACGGACTGGTGGACATTCACCATCAAGAAAGCCCTACATGGCCATGGCCTGAAAGGCTGTCGTGGGAAGACGAAACCCTCATTCCTCTGTTTAAAAACAAACACATTTCCAAAGTTGTAACTAAGTGAATTATTCGACAAAGTATTGGAACGACCATCACAAATCCCTGATTCGAATCCTATAGTTTTAACATTTGTTTACTGAACTGGAAAAGCGTTTGACCGAGTTCCACCAGTTCTGTCAGGAAGAACGAGCAAAACGGGTATTAAAAACCTAAAAACGTATTGTGAGAACCTTGCGGAAGCAACCCCAAGGGTTTGACGATTCAAGTTTAAGCACTTAAAAGGCATTGGCACCAAATACTAACAGAGTGTAAACTTCTGACCCTCTGAAGGTCTGCTACAGCAAACAAAAGCCGAAATAAATCTGTCGCGTAACTTATTTTTGAAAGTACCTTGTATGAATAATAATAATAATAATAAAAAGTAGATGCAGGAATGGTATAGTAACATGAAATGTGTGGAGAATTTAAGTAAGGCGTATGTAAACTTTTGGCTTCAAGGGTAATACCAAACACTTTTAACGTTTCATAATAGAATTTATACGCCGCAGTAAGTGTAGATACCGTCTGTTCTCAAAGTGGGGACTTTTCTCAACAGTGGACATCGGGGACATACTGAAGCTGATGCCTTACCCTGAAAAGTGTATTCTATACCAAAATCCAACTCCATTATGCATCAAACCTGGTCAATATGAACACATTCTGTAATGCAGTATCTTCTCAAGCATTGTGGTTCCACTGACGAAGGCTAGCTCTGCTAACTACAGGCCTGGTTTCAAATCCCTGGAACGCGCCGTTCTCACACAGGTCTTCTTCTGACGTCTGGAACACCAACCATCATTTCCACTCTTGCTTACTTGGGTATTATCTACTCCACCCGGACATCGTTTTCATCATACCTACACGATTGAGTTATTCAAATATGTTTCTGAGATGCAGACTAATCAGAATGAGTCTAATTAGGTGACTGGCGTCTGGAGATGTTCAGTTGCATTACCTTGACGAGAGCTGACTACGGGTCAAGAGTTTCCCCAGGAGTCTCCTCCTTCGTGTATTCCAAATCATTGAGCTCAGCAATCGGATCACATGGCTCTTACATTTCCTGGATGATCTGAAACTCGGCCTTGATTAAAGAAAAAAAGAAAACAAAACTGAACTCATCCCCCAACTCTCCTTCGCTGGATCTGTCAATCATCACCAACTCTTGTAGTCGTCGGAGATACTACAGACCATGAACTGGCCAATCACAGTCGAACAGATATCCCGATTAATGTCCGGCTGACGTCACTTCTCAAAAATCTTCAGTAATGATAACGAGTCTTTATTGGTCACGTATACATAACAGCACAGTGAAGTTCTGTTCTTCACATACCCCAGCATGTCAGGAAGTTGGGGTCAGAGTGCAGGGTCAGCCATGATACAGCGCCCCCTGGAGCAGAAAGGGTTAAGGGCCTTGCTCAAGGGCCCAACAGTGGCAGCTTGGCAGTGCTGGGGCTTGAACCCCGGACCTTCTGATCAGTAACCCAGAGCCTTACCCACCAAAAAAAGTGCCAAAAGTGACAGTTTCTTCTTCTTCTTTCCAAAAAATCCTTTATTTATGGTGGATCTAAGTAGCAAAATCTCAAATAAACATCATGTTTCAAATTCATTCACACACACTAATGTTTGTGAGTAATGTTTTTTTTTAAATATATTTATCACTGTATATCTTGATGGTATGTTTCTTTCCCTTGCTCGAAGTAAAATCCACAACTTTGTCTGCGCAGACGTCGTCTTGTAAGGTTTGTACTCAAGCGTGATCGCTAAAGATGAACGTTTTTGGCACACTTGGCTGTGTTTGGTTGCTCGGGCAACCATTAAGTGAACGTTTGCTGAACGTTGGATGTGTTCCATTAACACACAGTCACTTATTAGTTCGGTGTGTGTTTTACGCTTTGCTGGAGAGAAACAGGATGACTGGTTGCAATTGTGAAATTTCGAGTAATATTTCACAACGTGTGACGAAACACAAGCCATCACCTGATAATCTACGACTTTCACAGGTAAGGACAGCACCGGGGTCAGATTTGGGTTTAAAGATGTCATACATTGGTCCCTGTTTATTTATTTATTTATTTATTTATTTATTTTAAATCTGCGTGAGAAAGATTTATCATCCCCAACGATACTCATCAGGTTTTCCTGGTGATGGACCATGGAAGGAGCTTTGACGAAGCCCGACTCACGCACACAAAATCCCTGACCCACAAGGATGTTGAAGTCAGGAGAAAGAAGTCCAACCACTCCTAGTTTGAGTTTCACCAGCTGATGGACAGCTGTGTTCAGAAGACATGCTCCATGAGCACAAGTCATATCGATCCAGTCCCAAAAAAAAAAAAAAAAGGCATCCGAACGTACTCGACTCAGTCCACAGTTTGGATCCACCAGGAATTTCTGGCTTTGGTTCCATTTGAGCCACATGAATCTATGTATAGATGAGCTGCATGCCCCTTCTGCTCCACCAGAGTGCACCAGCATCTCACTCGCAGATCTAATTGGTTGGCCATATGCATGCAGCACTCACATACATGTCGCCATTTTTTTTTTTTACAGAAACCCTGGTGCATGTTCGAGCAGTGGTGCTTTTACATTCCAGTGCTCCATCCTGACTGTACATGGTAACGTTCTCTTAAAATTGTTGGAGCGAGGTGTCAGCAATGTTCATTAGAAATGTAACACAACTATCTGGATCTGTTTAGTGCACAAAATGTTTTCATAAAATATATTTCAAAATATGTTTAAACCAAAGTGGGCATGGTGTATAACGGAGTAATGGAGGTCTATAACGAGGTTTCTTCATGTTAACCCTATCCCTCCTACTACCACCTACCCTGACCTTACCACTACCACCTACCCTGACCTTACCACTACCACCTACCCTGACCTTACCACTACCACCTACCCTGACCCTCCCCCTACCACCTACCCTGACCTTACCACTACCACCATCCCTAACCCTCCCACTACCACGTACCCTAACCCTCCCACCTACCCTAACCCTCCCCCTATCACCTACCCTAACCCTCCCACTACCACCTACCCTAACCTTACCACTACCACCTACCCTGACCCTCCCACTACCACCTACCCTGACCTTACCACTACCACCTACCCTAACCTAACCTTACCACTACCACCTACCCTGACCTTACCACTACCACCATCCCTAACCCTCCCACTACCACCTACCCTAACCTTACCACTACCACCTACCCTGACCCTCCCACTACCACCTACCCTGACCTTACCACTACCACCTACCCTGACCTTACCACTACCACCATCCCTAACCCTCCCACTACCACCTACCCTAACCCTCCCACTACCACCTACCCTAACCTTACCACTACCACATACCCTCCCCCTACCACCTACCCTAACCCTCCCACTACCACCTACCCTAACCCTCCCACTACCACCTACCCTAACCTTACCACTACCACCTACCCTGACCCTCCCACTACCACCTACCCTAACCCTCCCACTACCACCTACCTTAACCCTCCCACTAGCCCTGAAAAAATGTTCCTTCACAAATTCTAAGTAATAGCAATCGGCCGAACATAACTTTATCCAACTCTTTAACCAGACCTCTTTCTTTTATCTATCTAACGGGACAAAGTAAGCAGCCTAACTATGTTTCAAAGCATCACTCTCTTTCCCCAAATCAAGAATCTTATTTCCAGAAAGGTCCGAAAAGACACGCTGTCAGAATCTACTATAAAGCTGGACACACTTAACAGTGTCACTGACAGTCAAAATGTTAGCCTTTATGAGTTTCTGAGAATATCTACTGAGAATATTCAGGCATAAGGACAGAGAATGATCATTTAAGGATTACAGAACAAGCACCGGCTCAAGTTTTAGAATATTGTTTCATTAAAGTTCATTTAATTAAAAGATTTTGGTTTTTGGAGAGCATGCAGAACGCACACCGCTTTTAACCCCTAAAAAGACAGAGAAAAAGACAAGAAACGTAGATGCGTTTTACATGTCCAAACATCCAAAAAAGCCGTTTTTGAGTTGTTGTCAGGGTAGAAATTTGCTGGAACCTGGCAACCCTCCCCCATCCATCCATCCATCTTCAACTGCTTATTCCTACTTCAGGGTCACGGGGGAACCTGGAACCTATCCCAGGAAGCATCGGGCACAAGGCGGGGTACACCCTGGACACACACACCCATTCATACACTATGGACAATTTTCCAAGCTGCCAATCAACCATGTCTTTGGACCGGAGGAAACCCCCACAGCACGGGGAGAACATGCAAACTCCGCACACACATGGCCACGGGAATCGAACCCCAGACCCTGGAGGTGTGAGGCGAACGTGCTAACCACTAAGCCACCGTGCGCCCTATTTTTTTTTAAGGTAGTCCTATGTTGCTGTACTGTCGTGTTGCACCACGGTCCTGAAGTCGTGACACACACACATACAAATTATTTGGAGGAGTGACAATGCTGCTTCTCGTTCACTTCAAATGTTCATAGAGAGATTACGGGGGCAGCGTGATTGCTGCCCCAATGAGCATCTATTAGTGCTTGATGCTAATAACTCTCTGGAGCTAAATGGAGCAGTGAGGACGCTGCTCCACCTCTACAAAGCTGAACAAATCGACGAAATATCGACGTATATCTGTCAAATAGCAATGTGTTTTCAATCATTGGTCACTTTAAAGAGAAACATTAACATTAACGTTTGTTGAAAGACTTAGATATACCACAGATAGAGCTTACAACATCGAACATTTTCCATTATGCAGTTATAGGATTTCCCACAGCTGTACGAGTAAATATGGTGTCCACCAAATCAGAGGATAGAAGAACAGAAGCTTAAATGCCAGGTAATTATGTAGATTTGTGCAGCATTTGGGCTCCGACTTGCCTCAAAATCATGAGGATGAGGAGTGCACAGATGAATGATGGTGATTGATTGGTGCTATAGGGTATGGAATAAATTTCATCTCCACTGACTCGAGGGGCTCAAATGGAGAAGTACTGATTGCCTCCAGAGTCAGGGTTAAACTCCATGAAGAGCAGTTGCCCTAAAATGGTGTATTCCCTTCATATAAAATGTTGGACAGGATGGGCAGCCCCTCATGACACGTCCTGAGGTGGACATTAGGGATGTAATCGGACACGCATACATTATTCGGTTTGAATAGATGAGGCATGCTGAATGATTAAGAATACAGATATGAACAAAAGGTGGAGTATAGGTTTTTTTCATGTGGTGTTTTTTGTTGTTTTGGGGTTTTTTTTTTCCCAGAAAGCTTGCCAATTTCAGTCACTGGAATCCCATGGGACAAAATATTACAGTGCAAATACACTAGTGTAAGATACACCCTCGCTAACAGGACAGCAGAACAATTCTGGAGGGGTTATATGGGAAAGAGCTGAACATAGACGTGTCGTTATATGATCAGAGCAGCATGTGAATAAAGACCAGTACAAATAATCCAGTTTGATTCAGTTCTAATTTGTATAGCACTGAGATCCCTAATGAATTCACCTGAAGAAGACGGTGTCAAGGGACCTTGAGAGGAACCAGGGAGCCCGTCCTGTGTACTGTAATGTATATAATGGATACGTAACTGTACCTTATCCAGGAATGAAATCGGAAAGCGTGGATAATGACGATGCAGTAGGTTCAATGATCTCATATTATCAACACAGAGATAGATTGTTGTTGCGCCAGTCTACGAGCTCCTCCACCTCCTGCCTGTATGCTGACTCAGCGCTGAAGCTGATGAGGCCTATGGCTGCAACGTCATCAGCAAACTCGATGATTCAGTTGAATTCAGTTGTGCTTGGCAACACAGTTGTGACTCAGGAAAGAGAGCACAGCCTTAGGCTTTCAGTGTGCTGGTGGATGTGGCGTTGCTGATGATTAACCGAAGTTCACAATCCAGCAACAGAGAAGTGTTTAGACCCAGGAGGCTCAGTTATCCTGCGGGTCGGTTTTGGGGTGATTCGTGTTCAATCAGTCTCCATCGAGCACATTGTCAAGCCACACACAATCCGTGTGTCTTCGGTGTGTAGAAAATGCTCATGCTCATAGCCTTGCCATCTGGCCTAAAGGCAGCATCCTGGGTCTACAGCTTCTGGTTCGAGTGTGTGTGTGTTGATAGTCTTGAAGGAAGTCACATATCACACATATTGAATGCGGTCAATTGAATTGCATGAATTGCGCAATTTTATAAGGTTAAAAGCTGGAAAAACCAGCGGCGCAACAGTGAACAATCTGCGACCTTCTCCTCCGCCTGGTGATCGGTCGTTTTTGAACCGAACCAAAGCGTCTAGCGTGAACGTTTCCAGAATCTTTCCTCATGCTACAAGTATGCGCTTACCGCATCATCGTGTGCACAGTCTTTGTCTGCTCGCTGCTTGGATTTCGTCTGGTGAATAATCGGTTTTATGTTTCAAATAATGTTTATTTGCTACTCGAAAGACATATACAGTGTGTATAGGAAAACCCGAAGTGAAATACAATACGCTAGCTTGTTCCAGAGTTGTGCAAACATGTCACAACAGAACATATTTGTCGGAGGAAACAGCCTTAGGATGCACGCGTAGTATTCTGAATATACACAGCATAAATAAATCCACGAATACAATATATACACACGTATCTACTATAGAGCAACGTGTGCATTAGAGTGAATCCATAATTGTACAGGGTGAACAGCAGAGAGAGTTGGATGACTGGAATCTCAGATGGTGTTCCTTGTCCTTGAATTGTATGTATACTGTATATGTCCTGCAGATCTGCATTCCGTTAAGCGAACACCCCTGATCAGAGCCTTGTTCCCCAAGCAAATAGTGATGTGCGTTGCGTTACAAACCATGGTTTCTGGCTAGGCTACATTCGGACAGTAACTGCTGGGACAATTATGACCTCCCAGCATTCCGATGAATCCCATCAACACTAACGTGAACATATTGATGTCACATTAGTGCCGGCCCATAACCTGGCCAAGCACCTGGCGTCTGGTTGGACAAGACCGTGGCCTCGTTCCTTTCCGTTTTAGCCTTTGTTTATACTTCGGCATGATGAAGATTTGAGCATCGCGGTGCGATTGTTTGGCCAAATGAGCAAAGGCAAAAGAGCTGGTTTTATATCCTTGAGTATAGCCATCGTCTATAATACTTGTCGTTGTGTTACATGATACGATCTGTTTACGGTTTGTTCTGTTGAAGTGCGCAGCCACGCTGTGGGCTGCATCGGCGTTAGCTGACTGGTGACTGTGCTTCTTTTGTGGTGGAATGTAAACAGCAGCGAGGTGAACTCCCAGAGAAGGTAGCATGGACGCCAGTTGTTGATCTGGCAATCCAGATTGGATGAAGAGGAACAAGATCGTGTTACAATGTTGCTGCTATCACACCACTTCCCATTCACCATAAGACACTCCGCCTATTGATTTTCCAACTGATACGATTGTGTGAGATGAACGGAGACTCACAATGCTGTATTGAAGGATCTGTTGCTGTTGGAATATTCCTGTTGGTATTTGATCCTCAACCAGATATCATCTAGCATGTTTTTCAAAGTCTGAATATTAGTTTCCGAGTGGCGTCGAAGAACAGTGTTGGCCTATAGTCTGAGATCCTGAGTTTGCCAATAGTAGGCATCTGTGAGCTCACGTATACAGAAGAGGGAAGATCACAACATGAACAACTGTTCAAAAAGATGCGGTTGGCTGGCTTCACGTCTCTCGGTGAATCACGTGTTCGCATTCACCCTCGCGTCGACCAAGGTTTTACGTACCTTGACAGAGCAAACGAGATTCGCTTTCGTGGAGACGTCCGTGTTTTTTCCACATCACACGTTGAACGTCCCTAGGTGGGAAATGACGTCATTACAACTTGCAGATCAACACTTACACGCCACGACGGACACAGCATTAGACTGAGCAACACCTCTGCAATACATTATAAAGCAATCTTGTACCTTTATTATACAGCGGTGCTTGAAAGTTTGTGAACGCTTTAGAATTTTCGACATTTCTGCATGAATATGAGCTAAAACATCATCAGGTTTTCACACAAGTCCTAAAAGTAGATAAAGAGAACCCAATTAAATAAATGAGACAAAAATATTATACTTGGTCATTTATTTATTTAGGAAAATGATCCAATATTACATACCTGTGAGTGGTAAAAGTATGTGTACCTTTGCTTTGAGTATCTGGTGTGACCCCCTTGTGCAGCAATAACTGTAACTAAACATTTCTGGTAACTGTTGATCAGTCCTACACATCGGCTTGGAGGAACTTTATCCCGTTCCTCAGTACAGATCAGCTTCAACTCTGGGATGTTGGTGGGTTTCCTCACATGAACTGCTTTCTTCAGGTTCTTCCACAACATTTCTACTGGATTAAGGTCAGGACTTTGACTTGAATTCAAAACATTAACTTTATTCTTCTTTAACCATTTGTTAGTAGATCAACTTGTGTGTTTAGGGCTGCTGTCTTGCTTCATGGCCCACTTTCTCTTGGGATTCAGTTAATGAACAGATGTCCTGACGTTTTCTGCTAGAATTCGCAGGTATCAGTCAGAATTTATTGTTCCATCAATGATGGCAAGCTGCCCTGACCCAGATGCAGCAAAACAGGCCCAAACTATGACACTACCACCACCATGTTTCACAGATGGGATAAGGTTCTTATACTGGAATGCAGTGTTTTCCTTTCTCCAAACATAACTCTCCTTATTTAAACCATAAATGTTCCATTTCGGTTTCATCTGTCCACAGAACATTTTTCCAATAGACTTCTGGCTTGTTCACGTGATCTTTAGTAAACTGCAGACATGGGCGATTTTCTTTTTGGAGAGCAGTGGCTTTCTCCTTGCAACCCTGCCATGCACACCATTGTGTTGTGAAGATCAGAGTTTGATAGATCCCTATTCGTTAAATAAAAGGAGGATAGGTAATATATATGTAGAGACATATATATATATATATATATATATATTCTACAGGGTTCACAAACTTTCAAACATCACTGTACATATTTATGGTATTTCACATTTTGCACATTAACCAAACATTATAAGCAATTACTTCATTGAGTGTTCAGAAATACTCGGCCAATAACAGTCAAAGTTGCAAATAGACTGTTCACGAACACACTCTCCAATCATCTGAAAGAAGGAAGTTGAAAGAATAAGGATAGTTTACAATTTTACACCGGGAGCTAGAAACACCACAGCGCTGGCCACTAGACACGCATCCCGACGTGCTTATTTTTTCACATTTCCAAAATAAGTGACTTAACCGCCATCTAAAAACCACAAATTGTTGACTGTGTCCTGTAGGCTCTTCCTAAAGCAGAGAGAGAACCAGTGAGAGTCCTCAGCAGCTGAAGTAATGCTAAGAAAACCACATGGGCCTCTCCAATATGGCCGTCACCTAGCAACAACAGTACACCCCCACTGCCTCCCACCAAACTCTACTTAACAAAAGGAATGAGCGATCCCAGGCACCGCTTACACAACACACTTTCCTTCTGCCTGTCCTCAGTGTTGATGTCATGGGTTTTTTGTTCTTACCACAGCCTGGCCAATGGAAACTGGGGGGCTTTGAATTTGTATGCCTCAGTCTGCTGCTGAGGGTCTAAGAAAGAGGTGATGACAGGAAAACAGAGATGGAATCCACGAACTTCATAAGGCAGACTAAACAATCTATAACATTGCCCTCTGTCCAAATAAACACAACTTAAATCTACATTTCTCCATAGAACGAAAAGACACAACTACACAATAAACACTGGAGTATTCGTCAACAGTGAGAACGTCGCTGTGTTAAACTGGTAGCTACGCATGGTGGTGGAAGGAACAGACAGTTCCCCTTCAGTCCTCATCTTATGCTTTGTCTTTAGCCAACTTGAGATAACACGGGAAAATACTAAATCAGCAAGGACACGAATTCCGAGCATGTAAATGATATGATCTGAACCAATTTCTTCTGAGCTCCATAGTGCATTATATGTGAATATTTTAACTGGCAACACTAATGAGAACAGAAGAAACGGTTCATGCTGTGAAAAAGTGGAACTCGGAGTTGATCTGGAGGAATTCTTTTTACATTCAGATCTATCGCTCCCTCTACTGGACTGAAATAGAATTACACGAGGCTAATAACACCAGAGAAATCAATGGACACAACTGGAGAAACTTTTTTTTTTGCTCTATATTGTTGGTTTCTTCATTTATTATACAATAAATAGTAATGTCTAAAGTGAACTGTACTAATATTTTTACCATCCCAGGTATAACGTACAGCGTGTCTGAAAAGTCAGGAACCACTAAGAGTACCAAGAAACTCTCTCTCTGTCTCAATATCCCTTTCAGCCATTCCACAATCTGGAAATGCTAAATCAGCCTACAATGCATACAACGCATGTCTTTGGACTGAGGGAGGAAGCCGGGGGAAACCCCTGAAGCACGAGGAGAACACGCAAACTCTGCACACACAGGGCGGAGATGGGATTCCAACCCCCAACCACAGAGGTGCGAGGCGAACATACGAAACACCCTTTCATCCAGTGTTGTCATTTTTCACATGCAAGGAACAAATAACATAAAAACACGTGCAAATAAACAACAAATACATCACAGCGAACATGTACAGTTGCATCTCAAAAAAAGCATCTCAAGCACAGTACCACCACGGTCAGAAAACCTGTTACTAGAAGTTTTGGCGCTGTGGGCAGGTGCCGAGTCCTGCTGGAAAAGGAAATCAGCGTCTCCATAAAGCTCGTCAAGAGATGGAAGCATGAAGTGCTCTAAAATCTCCTGGTAGACGCTGCATCGACTCTCGACTCGAGAAAACACAGTGAACCAACATGACCTGGCAACCCAAACCATCACTGACTGTGGAGACTTCACACTGGACTTCAAGCAGCTTGGATTCTGTTCCTCTCCTCTCCTCCTCCAGACTCCGGGACCTTGATTTCCAGATGAAAACACAACATTTACTTCCATCTTCCCCACGATTGTGGCTGTGTACTGAACCAGACCCAGAGATTAAAGCCTTAGGAAAACCTTTGCAGGTGATTTGAGTTAATCTGCTGATTAAAGCTCTTCTCAGGTCCACATTTCTGTATTATAAATTCTTTATTCGAATATTTTGAGATACTGGATTGTTGATTTCCGTGAGCTGTAAGCCGGAATCATCAAGATTAAAACAAAAAAGACGTGAAATAGTACACGTTATGCGTCATGAAGCGAGAATATTTGAAATTTCCACTTTGTGAATTAAATTACAGACAAAACCCTGATCTTTTCCATGATATTAAAACTCCCATTGCTTCCTGACTCCACAGACACCCTGTAGTAATGGATTCTACATCACATGTAGTGCTTTATACATCTAAAAGGAAGGCATTTGACAGTCTGTATGTGCTGATGTGTAATGTTTGAAAGCGGTTCCAGCTCAATAACATTCCAAGAACAGAAAAGATACAATGCGTCTGATCAACTTGCTTATTTCTTGTCTGGAATTTAGCTCCGCCCCATTTTACGCAGAGTTGCTCAGCTTATGCTGCGTTCCACGCGCCTTGAAATAGAGGTAATTTGCAGGTTGAAAACAAACAAACAAAAACCTGCATGTTCGTCTCGTCAACATCAAAACACTCTGAGATGAGCGATATATATTTCCCTCTTGAAAACAGTGAACGGCGTAGTCAGTGTTCTAGATTCAATCACGTGATTATACCTGTATGTTGCTTGATCTAAAGCTTGTACATACAGTACAACTCATTTAAAGAGAAGTGTTACTGTGTTTACTTCAGACACCGAGAGCAGCCGTGCCGATCTGACGTCACGCCATAAAACTGGGAAGGACGAGTCGGAATTTCATGTTGAAGGGGGTGCGTTTTCTTGGGCTTTTCCTGTTTGGAGGCGGGGACTTCGAGTCGAACGCGGCAACCCTCTCTAGATTTGGGTAGATCAGGGAAACAGAAAGTCCCATTAATGTACATGCACCAATTTTTCAAAAATACACAAAAGTGTCTAAAATTGTCATGATTCCCCGAAATCCTGATTTAAAAAAAAAAACAACAAAAAGCATGTTTAGTAACATATCATAAATTAAATATGGTGTAAAATAGTGTCAGAGTGGTTATTTTATTCCCCTTAGAAGAGATTCTTACTTTTTTTTTTGTTTGTTTGTTAATACGAACACTGTTCATTCATTTTGTAATGCACGCCTTCGGTACAGAAAAACCTCCATCTTAAAACTTCACTCATTTTTATTAAAAAAAAAAAAAAAAAAAATCAACATTTCAATTTGTTACAACAGCTTATAGTAGTTACTTGAATGGGCTGTACATGTCCATTTTATACAATGTTTACATGTAAAGCGATCAATGTACAAAATAGTCGAGTTAGTGGAATAACGAAATACATGACTTATTACTAACCAAATGTTGGTCACCTTGGAATATATCCTTGCAAAGCACCGTGGTATCCAAAAAAAAAAAAAAATCATTTTTAAATAAAATAAAATAAAATAATGCAATGGATGATAAGAAAATAGTCTTCCATCAACAGGCCCCACTGTCCTTCAGTCTCCGTCTCAACTCTCTGCTACGATCCGACATGCAGGAACCAAAGTGCTTAATGTTTTACCACACTGAGGCAGTGAGCTCTTTGACCTCTCTGACCCCCCCCAACAAACAATTACTTTCAAACATCACAAGCTCTGCCAGCCAGAGGGGAATTAAAAAAATAAAAACGCCTGTGCTTCAAAAGCTGTGAATTAAGGTGGAACAGTAAGGCCTAATCCTGATCGTGTTTCATACCTTTGGTAGCCCCTTAATATGCTTAAAAAAAAAAAAAAAGTTACATTGCTACAACCATGAAAACGACGATGGCGCCGAATAAACTGCCGATTCTTTGAGAACTTTGTCACACATCCGTGCAGGTTTCAGAATTGCGTGCTGTCGTACCGGTAACTAAGCCGAGGTACCCTAAAGTGCAGTAGGAGAGTATGAGAATAGTTGCCTGACGACAATGCTGGTTGAAACTGGATGGTAATCAAATGACAGATACGCTGAGAAGGGAAATTACCCGAGAGCCCTTGCAGTAAGGAGAGACCACCAGGGCTTAAACGGGCCAAAGTTTGTAAAGAACGTAAACGGATATGTATCTGATTGTACCGCGTGACGACGTTTCAGATTCAACACAGTGAAGAGACGCAGTGGACTTTGGGCACAGGGGAGGAAGAAAGAAAGACAAAAAAGAAAAGGCAGCGGCGTGACTGGAACCGTACAGAGTTACACTGAATCAGAAAAGAGATTCGGATCATCACCTGTGAGCATTTTCGACAGGGCAGCCGAACGAACCAAAGACCACCTCAATGCTGCGCGCCATATTAAAACAGAACTCGCGCAGACGCAACACGCTGATTGTCTACAGAACAACCTGGACACGTGTAATGTAACGCACGTGCATTGTGTTCCAAACACATGGTAAAAGGGCTCATCCGAGTCTCTAACACAGGAAGGGGGAAATATTTGTGCTGGTGTAACGACCCTTATTTGACAACAGATAAAACTGCAAACTATTAATCATGCTCACTTTATCATGATGGTATGAATAGTGATGAAAAGCAACACAGGCCCAATAATATTAATCATAATGCTTAAAAAGTCCTGATTCAGCCACAAACTGAAGAGGTGTGTGTGTGTGTGTGTATGTATGTATGTATGTATGTATGTATGTGTGTGTGATATATATATATATATATATATATATATATATATATATATATATATATATATATATACATACACACACGTTTTTTTTTCTTTAAAGTATTAAGAGCATCAGAGCTGACCCAGCAACACTTCTCTGTCCTTGAAAAGCATGAAAAAGAAAACAAAATGAAACCAGACAAACGTTGCACCGACACTCCAGGACGGTGTGCTGTAAAATAACACCAGAGTATCTGTAAAACTGGACTTTCTACACGGACGGGACAGGCTGGCGTGAACCGCCGCTCTTCGGCGCCGGATGGTCGGCACGGATTGTCGCTGTACTTACCCGTGTGTGTGTGTGTGTATATGTTTTATATACATATATATATAAAATATATACATATATATATACACACACACACACACACACACGTTTTTTGTTTTTGTTTTTAATAGAAAAATAGAAAAGCATATATTGAAAGCGTACTGGTAAAGCACTGCAAGGATATCATGGAGAGATTTACAAGTTTTCTTCCTTTTATAGCTTATAAATATGGTATCTATACAATATGTGGTACAAAAATATTTTGACATTTTATGGGCACTGGTAGTCTTAGAAAAAAAAAAAAAAAAGATTTAAAAGAGCTTTTTTAAAAAAAAATAAAATAATAATTTTAAAATTAAAATCCAAAAACGGCTGAGGCACGATAAACTTGTCCTTGATTGTGTATTGAATGTTTGTGAGGAATATTTTAAATATCTAATTCCCATAAGGAATACACAGTGCTGATGGCTGGTGAGAAGATGGCAGGGAGAAAGGACAGAGTATATGAGAGATGTGCTCCGAGTTCTGACCTTCTGCTACGGATGTGTCTGATGTGCAGTTGCAGTCAGGTGTGATAGGAGGAAAAAGGAAAAAAACAACAACAACAACAACAAAAAAATCAATCATTTGAGGCAAAAGTGAAGATTTTGGTTATTTGCTCAAGACTGTAGAGTGGCGTTTCCTCATCTGTCCTGTAGCTCGCTTTTAGAGCCACCTTTCAGCAGCACCACACGTCAGGCGGACCGGCTGTCGTTTTCTTATTGCTACAGTTCATAGCTTTTCCTTTTCCAGTAGGGCCACGCTGCGCTTTACACAAATACGAACGCGACGACGAGGTGGAAAAAGGTCACCAGGAGCAACACCTTCTTCTTTTAGCTTGTAGGTGGACTGGCTGATCAGAAGGTCTAGTGGTGGAGCTTCAGACAAAATGGCCCCAGTGAACAGAGCTGACTGGTGTAATGCCAGCGAGAGCCACAGCGAGGCTCCAATCTCCTTCTCGTCTCTCCGCCTCGTTGTATTTTTTTAATTTTTTTTGGCATCAGAAAAACGTGACGACCTGCAGTCCTCTCCTCAGACTCCTCCTTCCTCCGAGCGCTTCAGCCTCCTAAACAGGTAGCTTGATTACGCACTGTCGGATTAAGGCAACGTGATGTCTGTGTGAATTTAATAAAACTTTCTTCTTTTTAAAAAAAAAAAAAAAAAAAAAAAAAAAAAAGTATTTTTTTTAGCAATACAAAGCTCTATGGCATAACCAATAAACGCTGTATAGAAAATATATAAATATGCTTTCTTTTCTTTCTTCTTATTTTTTTTTTTTTTTACAAGTATCCGCCACCTCTGCACGCCAAAGTGTCTTTTTCCCCCCCTGAAAACTGTTTCTCGTTCTTTACAGAACAACATACACATCAGTCACTCTTCTTTATTTAAGAAAGAAAAAAAAAAAAAAAAAAAGTCATTCTATGCACAGATGCTATTTACACTGAGATGGTTGGGCGGGGTGGGGGCGGGGTTATGGACGTGATTGGTGGGGCTCAGGACGAGTCGGTGCAGGGTGAGGGAGGCGGAGGGTACAGGTGCTGCGAGTAGCTGCGCTCTGTGTACGGCGAGGGCGGGCAGCTTTCGCAGTTCTCTTCAGCGGACAGGTACTGGCTGCGCGGCGTGGGTGGTGGCGGGAACGGCTCGGAGTCGTAGTTGGCGTCGCTTGCGTAGCCTTTGGCCATGACGACGGAGGAGATGGGCGGCGCTCTGCGGCCGGGCGTGTAGTCGCTGTCGCATACGTCTGTGCTGCACGGCGTGGTCGGAGGAGCGAAGTGCCGGTAGCTGTATGGTCTGTAGCTGTGAAAATGAGCGAACACAGAGAGGACTCGGTTTACAGACGCAGAGCTGCTTGGTAATCTTAAGAGAATAATGGATACAACAGTTATACCAGTAGTATTGGGGGGGTGGTATTAGTAGTATTCACTGCTTGTGAGTTCTGAAACCTGCTAATGAGTTCAGATCTGTAAAGGTCAGTTTAAGCAAATATCGCACTAACCAGTGTCGCGAGCGTCCCCGGCGTGTTGATGTTGCCTTTATACGAAGGCTCCTTAAACGAGACCTTCGTATCGAGGACATGACATTTCAGACGCAACATGGCGGAACATTTTGTCTGTTTCTGCTTCGTCGAGTAATATACATAAATGAATCAATCCCGAAGAAGCCACAGCTGGACAGAGCCGTGTGCGTTTCCATGGTAACGCGCAGACTGACTGACTAGCTTGTAGCACGCGTAGTAACGGTTTCAATGAGTGTAATACTAGCGATACTAAATACGAACAAATTCGCGGACCAGAACGATCTGCGGTATGATGTTCTTCCCGGTGTTCGTTCGGTTAATCGAAATGAGGACGAAAAATGCTCGCCGTCAACCTTTTCCTTGACCTTAAGCTTCTCCCCAGTTCAGAAAAGTACTGGAAAAAGATAAGATCGCAAGCTTGACGCGATTTCAAGGGATACATTTGAATTGTTACATTGTACATACTGTTTAATAGACGCTGAGAACGGGAATTTTGGCATTTAAGAAAAGAAGAAGAAGAAGAAAAAAAAAAGGACAGGACATTCTACTGAAATTGTTTCGAGTAGTTCCTATAAGCTGTGAAGCTCAACCATGACTTCGATGAGAGTAGAAGGTAGTATTCGATCACTACCTGTACGAGCGGTGGGTGGAGGGACTGTTGGACGAGTAGCCGAACTCCATTGTGTACTGAGAGCGCACTGTAGCTGGAGAAGGAGGAGGGTTCAGGATCTGGGTGGGATAAAAAAAAATAAAAGGAACATTAAAACTTTGGAGAACAATCCTTTTCTTTTGTGTTGCAACGTCTTAAAAGGTCATTAAACTTTTATCAGGCTGATTAAGAGCCAGGCGGGAGCTGCTAATACAGTTCAGAGCCGCTTGGTTTCGGGTGTGTAACAATGGAAACGCCATGCAGGAACTGTTGAAGAGGGACGAGGGTGAGTCACAGACAGAGAGGTAAACATTCTCGCTGGGTATGGCAACCCGTTCACCCTCTCTCCAACAATCTACACCTCCGTAATGTTCTCTAATGTTGTGGGGCACTAGTTGATACAAAAGGTCCGACGACTGGTGCGTTTCTGGACTCGGAGATGAAACTATGACTTGTAGTTGCTAGGACGTTAAAGGTGAACCTGGACGAAGTGTGTTTGGAGCTGAGGCTTCGTTCTGCTTACAGGAGGAAAGTAAGTGCCCTTAGTGCTGGACGAGCTGCTGGAGGAAGCACCCGTTACGTGAGCGCGGTCGTACGGCGGTCCGCTGCTTCCGCCCATGACGCTCAACGAGCCGATCACAGACTTCCCACGAGACATGCCTGCGAAAGCGTAGACAAAAACATTAAGGAATATAACGGACACCGTGCGTGTTTGCGCTCACGGTGCGTCATCGAGTCTCACCTGGAAGAGAGGCGGAAAGGGAGCTCGGATGCGGCACGTAGCCCAGCGGCACAGAGGACGGCCCGTGCACGACAAAATCGTTGGTCATGGTCTCGCCGTCGTCCTTCATCTGTGGGCACAGGACGCGCTGGCACACGAAGTACACGGCGCCCACGACGAACAGCGTCATCACCACGCCGACGATGGAGCCGATGGTGTTGGTGGGCTGGGGGGAAGGCTCCTCTGTGGGGTCTGTTTATAAACAATCAGCACGTTATATCCTGCGCCACGGCCGTTCAAAAAAAAAAAAAAAAAATGACCAGAAGTGAGCTTACAGCAGCCGATTTCGTCAGAGTTGTCTGTGCAGTCCGTGTTATGGTCGCACTTCTTGTGTTTGCCGATGCACTGACCGTTGTTACAGGTGAACTGATCCGGAGGGCACTGAACTGCAGGAGGGCGGAAACACATGGCTGTTGATTAATGAAGCGGTAACCCAAAACTATATCTTTCTATATCTAACTAGATCTTTCACGTGATTGTAGACGTGCTAACTGACAGATTGTAAAACGTTCAGTGTAAAACATTCGACCAGGAACAGAGAAAAACCGCTCGGGTTCTACTGCGCTCAAATGATGAGCGTAACGCGAGAGCGGCCGCGGTTAGGAAGCACGAGCCGTACCGTCGCACTTGTTCTCGTCCGAGCGGTCCTGGCAGTTGATCTCTCCGTTGCAGCGCAGCGAGAGGTCCACGCACTGCTTGCTGTCGCACTGAAACTCGTCGTCCGAGCACACGGGGCAGTCGTGCTCGTCGCTCTCGTCTTTGCACTCGACGTATCCGTCGCAGCGCCAGGCCTGCGGGATGCAGTCCACCTCTCCCGAGGTGCATGAGAACTGCTCTGGGGAACACGTGGGCGGCTCTGGAAGGAAGGCACCAGCGTGAATACGACACGTCTTCTCGTTCAAGGCAGCTTTTTTTTTTTTTTTTAAACTAGCGGTTATTAACTACACACCGATCACGTTCTATACTTAACGGCAAATGTGTCGTGTACGATCGAATTCAGTGGCGCGTTGTCTGAAGTTCACTTAAACGGAGGAGTAATGCGAACTGACGGAGACTAACGGCGGGCTTTAACGCTTTATAAAACATTACCTCCGCAGGAAAGTTCGTCTAGCAGGAGGACCAGGTGAACAGGGCAGGAGCAGCGCGTCGTACCATCCCCCTTCACTATACAGATGTGGGAGCATCCTCCGTTGTCTAAGGTACAGGGGTGTTTATCTGGAACGCACAGGAAGAGAGGTGTAAATGCTGCTCTTTCGCGGCGGATTCGTTCCAGCGTTCGTGGACAATCTTGCTCTTCAACTTCAATTCACTGGAACGGATGCCTGCAGACCTGTGGAGACCAGACATCACGGAAAACAGCAACCGCCTGGATGGATACACGTCCCAAACTGTACATCCTAAACTTTCCCCAAAACGACTGCAAGCCTTCCAAGAATTAATCATTCATTTCTCCGTTTTTTTTTTTCTTTTCTTTTGGCAAGGCTACGTTTGGTCCTTACGGCACACGTCGTCGATACGGTCGATCTCCGCCATCCTGTTTATCAACAAGATGGCGCGTTCGGTTTTGAGAGGCCGTTCGCACACGTTCCCAAATAAACTCAATGTTTGTCAAGTGACTCATTCTTCCCATGAACATGCCAAATAAAGTGGTGCTGAGAGAAAAAAAAAATGAAAAGAAAAGCCACGATCAAAAGATAAAGGGTGGCCAAGCAGAGACATATGTATCTCCAGCATGTCCTCGCGAGCGACGAGCGCGACTTACTGTACTCGTCCACGTGAAGCTCGTGGACCGCGTGGATGTCCGTCAGGGCGGTAATGCGAGCTTGGATTTTCGTGCGTCCCGCTCGCGTCGTCTTGTCGATGCGCTCGATCATCTGCTGCTGACGATCGATCCAGTAGAGGTGATTTCCGAACACCGTCAGACCCACTGGCTGCAGTATGTTGGAGTCCTCGATCACAATCCGATTGGCGCCTGCGAGGGGAAAGAGAGAGAGAGAGAGAGAGAGAGGAAAAAAAGAAAAAAAAAAGGGAAATTGGTGAGGACTGAAGGGAAACTACAACAAGTCCTTTAGTCTAGCGTGTGCGGGAAACAGAAATGCGCGCGCACACACAACGATTAACCGCCAGAGAAACGGGATATATTTGGACTGGGAGAAGTGATTTATAGTGTTTTGGCACTGGAGAGCATTTGCGTAACAATCTAATGTGGGACAGCAGAGGGGGAAATCATTTCTGCGTGATGAGAATAATGGGTAAAATGTGTCTGAATCAGGGCCAGACCTCACAAAAAGCTTTCCAGCAGAAAATGAGTGAAAACACGTATACGGTGCATTGAAAGGGGGGGAGAAAAAAAAAAAAAAAAAAAAAACGAACTCCACAGAACACTACTTGCTTCTTCACTGGCGCTGTGAGGAGTGTAACTTTGAGTTGCACCTCCCATTAACTCGGCTTTCTCTAGCCTACACCGAGGATAAAACCCGTTAGCGATTTTACACTTAAAGGGTTGCGATGATGGAGGAAAAAAACAAAAAAACATGGAATAATTAGAGCCGAACAACAGAAAGGGGGAATTTATATCGCACTACAGGCCGCGCGTCACACTCCGCTGTGATTGACGCTCAGACAAACGTGTGGATTTCCACAAGGAGAAAATATTTTCTGTTCATTTGGACTGCTTTTTCAGCCTCCAGTCAATTTTTTCTGCATGATGTTCACACTGGGTGGGATGGAAAAAATATAAATAAATAAATAAAACCGACCGCACTAAAGTGATCGGCGCTAAATACAGGTGTGAACGTGGTGGTGTGAAATGCTTTCTGAGATTTCGATCACTCGTACCTGGTATTAACATCTGTCCTGAGTGATACGATCGCAAAGTAAACAGCCGAGACGCATAGCGGGTTACGACTGGAGGCGAGTCCTCGGCCCAAACGGGAGATAAGCATCTTGTTTTGCCGACGTTCCAGCCACGAGCGTCGCGGTTATCTCTTAGCCTCGCGACGTTTCCGTAGTGTCCAGGCTATTGCAACGACCGAGTCGATTAATCGCTCCTGCGTTACTGTTCGAGAAGCGTTCACGCTACGGTGTTATGTGGTCCTGGACAAAGTGCAAGATGCGCAAGACACAGTGTATCGACCGACCAGAGCGTCCAACGATGTCATTGAGATTTATATCAGCTGGTATATTTTTTTTGGGGGGGGGGGTCTGGGTTGTAAAGTGGCATTGGGTTGCTTTCATCAGATTTGACAAAATGGGCTCACAAGCTATCAGAAGGTCCTACATTCACAACTGCAGATTTTTGAAGATTGAACAGTTACTCACAATTTTCAAATTTAGTCACATTGCTGGTCAAAAAAAAAGGGGGGGTCGACATCCCGGAAAGGCGCTTAACGACTCACCAGATAGATCACTGCTCTCGATGCGACGCAGGTCCATGTCGGCCCAGAAGAGTTTGCCCAGCTCGTTGTCGATGGCGAGGGCGACAGGTTTGCTCAGGCCACTGAAGAACAGCACCTCTCGCTCAGTGCCGTCCAGAGCTGCCCTCTCGATCTTAGGAGAGCGCTCCTGCAGGTTGGTGAAGTACATGTAGCTGCAGGTGACAGAGCAGGAAGCGTCGACATCAGTGACCAGCGATGGTCTATGATGGTCTGCTAACCACTATTTATTGTTGTTAGCAGGGCACGTGAAAAGGTTTAAATCCGTCACCAAAAACAGTTAAAGCTATAAAAACACAAGCACAACAATATCTTTACGAGCAACAAGTGGGGATAGTGCTTACTGCTTTGACCAACTTGACGGATAACGCTCTAAAAGACAATTCCAGACAGACCCCAGGATGTTTTCCTGTCGATGGTTCCTCTTTTGGAGCCGTAGCTTTATTTATTTATTTATGCATTATAACCAGGAACCTCAACATGACCTTAAAAAACATCATCAGAAAAATGCCTGCAATGGGAGTTCAAGTACAGTTCACAGCACAGCCTAACAGCCGAAACCAGCCTCGAGAGATTCATGACCTAGTACCCAATGCAGCCGAGCATTTCAATGATCAAACAAAAAGACATTTTGTGCACTAGAACAATGGTTCCTCTCACCCTCTCTCGGGGTTAACCACAATGGCCCGGGGCTTGTCGTGCTCTCCACGGAGCACCACTCCGACACGCGAGCCGTCGAGGCGCGTCACGTTAATTACATTGGTCACCTCGCTGGTCCAGTAGATGAAGCGGCTGTAGATGTCGATGCTCAGGTCAAACGGCTGCAGGCCCAGATTGTGGCCTCCCACCGCGCTGGACACCACGGTCATACTCTGAGGAGCCGGGATTAAAGCGTCACAATGCAACACTACGCAGCAAAAGTGATCGTGTAACCAACACCCGCTACACACAAAAACAGCACATACACGCACAGAAACAGACCCCCAGGCGGGTCGTTTACCTGATTGCCATCCTCCTGGGCACGACGGATGACGTTCTGCTTGGAGTCGATCCAGTAGAGCTGCTTGTCGAGCGGGTCGTAGTCGATGGCTCGCACGTTGCGCAGGCTGTGAATGGGCAGGATGATGTCAGGGCTCTGCTGCTCATCCATTACCATGCGATTAATAGCAGACTTCTGGCTGAACAGTAGGAAAGAGGTGGGCGCTGAAAGAGGTAAAGAAAGAAAGAAAAGGCCGTCAAAAACCAGTCTTATAAAGAGGTTCATCTATCTGGTTACTAACAAAAAAAAAAAAGTTTGTACCAGAACCTTTCGGCTAAACATTTGACACGGACACATAACACCAGCTTTATACTACTACTGAACAACATACCAACAACAAACCGACTTCAATTTCTCCCAATCAGATCCATATATTTATATATTTATAAATACAGGGCATGTGCTCTGAAGGGGGGAAAACAAGGGACATGGCCAAAAATACGTAATGTGCGTTTTGTACGCGTTACAACATTAAAGTGGGGTGAAAAAAAATAAATACTGGAGTCATGAATCCGTTTAAAAAATATATTTATATTATTAATAAGCCCTTAACAAGGTCAGGAATGGTGCGAAACTGAAGTCAGGACTGTAAATAAACGTAACGAGCGATTAAACTACGTTTAATAAAATGACGTAGCATACACCTGCAGGTTCAGCAGTACTGCTTCCCCACTCCTTTGGATTTGGAGCACATTTAATCCTCACTGCTCATTGAAGCATTGTGAAAATGTAGAGAGTCGTTCTACCTGTGACCGTGTTCACCCAAATAATAACACACGCATGCACACTCGCCTCGCAGACGCAGACACAAGCATGTACGCCGTGCCTCCCGAATCCCCCCCTCCACCCCCGAGTGAGGCCTCAACATGAGTCTGGAGTGTTTTTACTATGTCATACACGGCAAGGGAGCGGAGGACGACTTAAAGCAGGCTTTGGTTTCTTGCTGCCTGCCAACTTGGCAGCAGCCTAGGCGACCGAGAGAGCTTTAAAAAAAGCTCAGCGCAAGCCTGCAGCTTGAAAAGTTTCCCCTCTCGGAAGGCCTCGTTCAGCTCCAGGGCTGCAACACTCCCCATAACTCCCTATAACCTGATCTGCTCAGTGCTGCTTCGAACCCCGCGCAGAATTGTACTCGTCAAGATCAACAGGAAGGAGTGTGAGCAACCGGGGAATGAGCCATAAGAGTTGTTTATGCACAAAATGAGTTATGGAAAAGTGTGCACACATCTGGATTTAGAAATAGTAGACTTAACGTGGAAATGCACACATTGCACGCTCTTCTCTCCTGTGTGTGTGTGTGTGTGTCATTTATATATACACACACACATACACACACACAGTACACACAATGGAAATGTTGATGCTTTGAGACCACGTTGCCAATGCTGTGCTAAAGAGCAAGTGTTTTTTTTTCTCTCTCTCTCTCTTTTTTTTTTTTTTTTTTTTTAAAGGTCTGAATGATTTTGTTCGTCTTACGACGATCTGGGTTTGATTCCTACGCAGCATCCTCTTGTAGATATAATTCTGATTAGAGCCTGCATTAGAGCCTCTTTGATCTTTACAGATACAAAACAATCTTGGGGCACTTCGGCAGGTACCTTCCAGCAGGAACTATCTGATGGGTACGGAGACACTCAGACCAGTGGTTCTCAAACTTTGGTCCCGGGGTCCATGAAGCATAGGTTAGGGGACTCGTTTCGATACTGTTACAGTGGTGGAAATCACAATGCACATTATCACAGAAATTATATTTAGGGTCCAAGCACCAACGTCAACTCAGACCTAATGGGTTCGATCTGTGCAAAGTTCAGGAATACAAAGCGGCATGGCTCCAGCAAATATTAGAGGAATGTAAATAACGGTCATAATAATAAATCCATACAAGGGTGGGGGGGATTTACACCGTTAAAGGGGTCCCTGGCTACACAAGAAAAAAGAAAAAAAGTTTGAGAACCACTGACTTGGACAGCCCCTAAGCCACGCTGCAGGAGCTTGATTTCACCCTGGCTTTGATTTATAAAGAGGAGCGTGTGTAGAACACAGAAAATGCATGTTTCTATAAATATGAAACTTGTACAATACAAGCATGGCAAGAGACGAATTTGGCTGACCAGAACTACACTTTTGGTTTAGTCATATACGAGTTAATCAGGACTAAAATTACTTCTTTTTTTTTTTTTGACAACAGACCTAAACCAAGCCATTCTTCTAAACCATGCTTAAAATAAGTCTTTCTTGAATGTTCTGGCATTGTTAGACCAACAGATTTCCACATCTGTCCTCTCCAAGCTGGGTGAATATATATATATACACACACACACATATACACAGAGAGAGAGAAAGAGAGGTGTGTGTGAGAGTATGTGTGTATGACAGGGTTCGTATATAGCTCACCGCTGCAGGTCTTGTTGTCGTCGTTGAGTGAGTAATGCGCCGGGCAGCCGCACACATAACTGCTGATGGGCACGGCCAGGCACAGGTGCGAGCAGTGGCCGTTGGTGGAGGCGCAGGCGTTCCAGCCTCCCTGCCTTGACGAGTGGAACACCAGGATGTCCATGACGTAGTCCAGATGGCCCTGAATGAGCGTGCGGTTCTGCCCGCTGGTTTTGTTAGCACGCTCGATGCTGCGCTGGCTCCAGTCCGTCCAGTAAATGTAGTCTTGGTATTGCGTGAGACCGAAAGGGTGGGGCAAGTCATCTGCGATCACCTCACGCTCAAGACCTTAAGCAGGAGCGGTGTAGTTAAAAAACATATATATATATATATATAAATAAAAAAATAAGAGGAAGAAAATGGATTAAAGGCTGGGACAAACAAACAATTATACCTCCATTCCAGGTAAGATTATGGCGATTCAAAAAAAAAGAAATTATTCTCAGTCACTGAGGGTCTGTGACTTGGGTGTATACAGAGAAAGAACTCCTGCACCCTTACTTCTGAGCCTTCTGAACTCCTTACTATCCACACACTTCACCCATTAAAGCACTCGAACTTTAAATCTAAGAAACGTGACTGGACGTTGGAGCTAAAACACATCAGACGAAACCCAGGTTAAAGCTTGAAGCTGAAGATGGCTCTCACCAAGCATGTTGGAAGATTCGATAAGCGTGGTGTCAAGGTCGGTCCAGTAGAGCCGCCTCTCAGCGTAGTCAATGGTGAGCCCGTTAGCACGACCCACGTTGGGCACCAGCGTGATGCGTCCGGTTCCATCCATGGCTGCACGGTCAATCTTGGGTCTCCCACCCCACTCGGTCCAGTACATGAAACTGGAGAAGAGGAGGCAAAAATTATTGTTAATGCTGGGCACTTGTCATGCTCACGCCGCTGTATTGTGCTACTGAAAAGCAGTACGTATCAATATACTAAGAGGTGACAAAGTGGCTCTCTGATGCTGAAGGAGGCATTTCGCTGCCACTCCGAATCAATCGGATGGCTCATTGAAGCGGTTCTGATGGCCTAATGTTGGTTTTTCCCATCCATTTGTTCATATAAATACATAAATCGGGACTTAAAATCCTGTTGCACAATGAGAAGAAGGTTTTGAAGGCCTTACCCTTCAGCGGGGTCCAGTGCTAGGGCTCGTGGACTGTCCAGGTCTTTCCACACCAGGACCTGCCTGTGCTGGCCATCCAGCTTTGCCACCTCGATCCGGTTAGTGCCCGTGTCAGCCCAGTACAGGTTCTTGCCCAGCCAGTCCACCGCCATGCCCTCTGGGTAGTCCAGACCAAACTCGACCACATGTTCCAGCGCACTGCCGTTCATGAATGCTCGGCTGATGGTCTATTTAGCGTGAGAAGGGAAAGACTAAGCGTTAAGCCATGACGGCAAAGGGATTGATGTGCGTATCAATATGTATAATCATGTGATCTGCAATGGCGTCCAAGGTTTATCATAATGAACTTTCGAGTAGATTTTCTTTTCGTTGTCCTGCCGGTCCTATTTTCACTTACTACTTTACCCACAATGCCATTCAAACAGCCACTGCATACGGTTCCAGCTGAAATCAACCAAGAATTTATTTGTTCTATACAGCTCGTGTGCATATTCGTATCTCCTTGCTGTGTTTTAGCTACACTGTATTCTGTATCTGTGGTTTGTCTCTACAACGTCTGCATTGGATTCATCATTAATACGACAACAAGGAAAAGCCTGGGGGCGCGGTGCGGGGACCTAGCAGACGCGGTAATCCGGTTACAGAACGGTACAAACCATCCAAAAAAAATATTTTTTTGGGGAAATAAATAATCTAGCAGCTACGCATATCTACTTTCTAGAACAGTCTCTGCTCGTGGAGCAGCTTTTGAAGCATTCAGAAGCGAATACACGTGTACATCCGCACCCAATGCTAACCTTTTCCCATTCTGATCCCAAAACAAACCGAAAAAAAATAAATAATAATAATAATCCCAAATCAGTAACAAGGCAACTGATCAAATGTGATTCGAGAGATTCGGGAGATATGCAGGAGACTACAAGGACGAGCGAGAGAGTCTGAGAATGAGCAAGAGACAAATAAAGAAAAGAGAGCATAATGCACAAGAGAGAGAGGAAGGAGAAACCAAGCTATCAATTATTTCCAAACTGGCATCTCTGGGGAGCCCATTACTGAGCCATGCTTTAGGCAGACAGCCAGCAAGCCAAGTAGAAGAAGAACAGGCAGGTGTGTGTGTGTGTGTGTGTGTTTCGCAATTTCCTTCCTTTTCCTCACCTTCAGCGTGATGTCGGTCCAGTAGATGCGGTTGTCGGTAACGTCGAAGTCGAGCGCTGATGCCTCCTTGACGCCGGTGAGCGGGATGGCCACGTTGTTGTTGTTGGTTTCGAGGGAGATCCGCCGGATGTCAGTGTGACGTGAGAAGAGCAGGAAGGCTTCCGGCACGATGCACGTGCTCATGTCGCCCATGAGCTCCAGGCCGATGGGACACGCGCATGCCACGCCCTGCGGCCTGTACAGGCACAGGTGACTGCAGCCGCCGTTGTTCTCGGCGCACGCGTTCATCCCTGAGAACGAGAACACGTATACGAGTGAGTTCGGGCTTTCGCAAACGCATCAGCGCGGCTCTGCTCAGATCCAGCGTTGTCAATACAGACGACCTCATTCTCACGCCAACATGCCGCTTACGTTCTCTCTTTTGCCTCAATCGCTACGTGTCTATCTACTTGGTTGTTTCTGTGCTGCAGAACAGGTCAACCTCGAACAATACCGCTAACGTGGCTACCAATAGACGCAAGTAAGTACGCTAATCGCTGGTTTTGGAATCCTACTCGCTAGCAGCGGTGTGTTAACCGAACACTTCAGCGTTTAGTTATCTTGCAAACCTGTGTCGGGGTGCGCACCGGCCAAGCAGAGCTACGAGACGTCCCACTCACCGAAAGACTGGTGGACGTAGGTGGCCTTCAGCCCCATGAGGTCAGGCAGCTGGTCGATGATCACTTCCCGTTCGGCCGTGCGTTTGTGCACACGCTCGATGCTCCGCCGCTGCCAGTCCGTCCAGTAAACGTAGTCGCCCAGCAGAGTGAAGCCAAAAATGTGAGGAAGTTTGTCCTCGACCAAGATCCTGCGACCCGTTCCGTCCATGTTCATCATCTGAGATAGACACGGTGAGGAAGGAAAGGGTGAGAGGGTTTTTTTTTAAAGACCTGTGTGACTTTCAACAGCAAGTTACAGACAAATGAATACATCACTGCACAGCATGCAGGCGCATTTAACTGGATGTGTGTGTGTGTGTGTGTGTGTGTGTGGCTCTCTAGCAAGCCATCTACCCTGTATTAATTAGCGGCAGCTGGACATACAAGCAGCTGTGCACATGGCCACCACATTCCCTCTGTTCTGACTAACAAAATTCTAGTGCATATGTAGTATATACGAGTGTGTGTGTGTGTGTGTGTGTGTGTGTACGTGTCAGCGAGCATTGCCTGAAACGTAGCAGTTTTCACTTCCTTTGAATTCCACAGCATGTATTTACCTTTTCTCCTCTAATCCAAACATACACAAGAGACACGTATTCCTTTCTTTTTTTATTATTATTATTTTTTATTAAGACCCACAAAAAAAAAAAAAAAAAAAGAGGAGGACGGGACTACACATTCCAGACCCGACTCAACAGCTTTCGATTTCCTTCCACAAATCCGATACAATAAGGATTTCTCCTATCAGATGTTTCAATTGGAACAAAAAATTTCAATCTTGGCCTATAGGACAGAAATCAACTCTGCGGCTCCTGCGGGAAATCGCAGTCCTTCTCGCCACACGCCAGTCACGCTGCCAGAATCTCAGCCCTCAGAAATGCTACACTCCGGCATCCTCGCCCACCAAAACGATCTGTGTTTTTGTTTCTCTCTTCAGCTCATATGTAGCTAATATATTCAAATCGGTTAAAACCATCTGAAAAATTTTAATGTACTGAATAGATACGGGGGGGGGTTGTTCAGAAAGCTTAAGTCAGCTGGCTTTCTGCGCATTACATTTTCTGCTCGCTCCCTCTACTAATGCGCAAATGAAATGGAGTTTCCATCCTTAGTTGGATGGCATCAGCCAAAAGGTCTCCAGTGGTTTGGGAGTTGTGACCACAGTGTGGTGTTGGTTTCAGATTCTGGGGCTATTCTAAATAGTGCAGACCACAGATGGAGTGGAGGCCGCAATCGGAACCAGATGTGGGCTGTGGCCGCAAAACGCCGCCTTTCCGAGCAGAGACGTGGTAGCCCGGGCTCCTCTCCCCTTCTCGCACCCCCGACACGCTCGCCCTTTCAAACCTCAACGCAGGTACAAAAGCCACGCTTAGCTGTGCGAATAGCGCCGGTGACGTGTTACGCCCTCGCTCCGATCGGTTCAATTCGACGGCTGCAGAAAGCCCGAGAATCGGCATTACGTCAGGTTGGGTTTGTTTGCTCTGGTGGTGAAAAATACAGAATTTAAAAAAAAAGAAGACTTGCAAACTCGTGCTCAGGTCTGGGCCATTCGTTTCTTGTTGGACGTTCCTGAACAAGTAAACCTTCAACAGAGGCACATTTACGAATTAAATCTAAACAAATCAAAATGGTTGGAATTACAAAAACAGTCACACGTCAAACACCTAGTGGCCAATGGCATTCTCGCATGCGTTTTTTTTTTGTTATTGTTGTTGTTTTTATTTATTTAACAGGAAAGTTTATCGGGAAAAGCTAGTGGTGTAGCCTAGGCCTAAAATTCACCTGGCAGAAAAGCTGATTCGCCGAAGGGGAAAGGACAGAGAAATGATGTCACAGAAATGAGTTTCTTCCGCATCATGCGGGGATTCAAATTGGCGATTCGTTGCCGTCACGTGATCGGTTTGTCTATACGCTACCAAAGACGTTTCGCATTTCTGTATCAGCAAACGGGTCGCTCGGTGAAAAAAGCTCGAAATGTTTGCATGTAGTGCATCAACTGTCTGGTTCACATTTCGGGAAGACTGGGAAGTTGTCCGATTGGTCCGATACGATTAGTTCCTTTTGTGTCAGTAATAAAAGTGTAAATACAGATATTTATACTCAAATCCAGACATATCGACAAATACGTCAGCTGATCAATAATATGAGTGACGGTGAGAGGACTTTGGACTACAGACTGGACAACTTTTCGTTTTGCAACAAGCTTATACACACACATTTCTGCTAACAAAAATAGCTACATTTCCACAGAAGAGCACCTCTACTGGATATGTTATGCCAGCTTGTGTGGACGTAAAGGAGCAGACATAAAGCAGCAACTTGCACATCTGGGCATGGCCTAAGCAGTCTGGCAAATCTCCCTTTTGTCTGCTGCCAGCCTGTTGTCACCTCACGGAGCGCCAAATTTTGACTATCGGATTTCCAGGCAGCAGGGGGGCTGTGATGTGGGGCTCGAAGGTGTAAGGTCGGAGGATTTAGACTGTGCCACTTGAGGGCAAGAGAACCGTGCCATCCAAACCGCCGAACGCCAACAGAAAACTAAATCGTTCGGATTAGTTTGGATTGGCACGAGCAAAACGGAGCGGGACCGGCTTCGTGCTGGGCCGTGGCAACCTACAGCACTACAAGCTGCATTTCATTATTACAGGCTCCGGGCGAACGGCTCGGGTTTGTAATTCAAGGAGCCGGGGCCGTTTTTTCTGCCGGTGTACATTTACAGGCTTCCCATTAACCATGAGAAATAACTCGGCTGAAATTCATGTGGGCAGGCAGAGGAAGGCGAAAGCAAAAACGCTTGCCAGGCTTAAAATTGCCCTCTATATAGCGGGAGAGCAGTTCAGATCAAGAAGAAACTTCTGCAATCCAAGCGCAAAGCTTTGGCGTCTCGGCTGAACCTAGCCCGCAAATTATAATGAGCTCATGCACAATAGAAATGCGAATGCCGTCGCTCCGCACGTGACCACGTCAGCCTCCTGGTGCTGGCTCAGTGTGCCGTTAGCGTTGTGACAAAGCCAGAAGCAGAGCTCCCGGCAAGAGGTAGAACTGCTGCGGGCTGCCAGGTAGTGGCAAAGCACATAAGACTCCCTCCCCGCAGCATGAAAAAACACATCCGCTGCATCATCAGTAACGTCTCGCACCCACGCACGATCTCTAAATCAGACAACGCACGGCTGCGTCACGATTACTGACTAATGTGTGCATCGACCAGACGCATCAAATCACCATCACACCGCGGACAAATATTTTGGAAATTGATTTTTTCGATGTTACTTGTATATATAAATGGGCATTTGTAAACATATGGTTTTCACTATCATTAGATTTGCTGTGGGGCTTTTTTTTTTTTAATCAGTTCATGGAGCACTGAACTGTCATTTGTGGCTTATGTGAGGTGCCAAATTCACCATCTCGTGTGGAAGTGTGAAACCGCTGCCTTAACATTCGACAACGCAAAGCGAGAACCCGAGCGTACTCATGACACTTCTATCTTATTTACAGGATCTACAGATGCGTTGGGCTGGAAACCGATTGGCCTCGTTTATCAATCTTTCAGTAAAGTTGTGTGGAAATGTCTGCGTAAGTAACTCGACTAAAACCTTCTACCGGATTTACAAAGGTTTCAGGAAACGCCGATGATCTTCGTACTCGCGTGCGTTTCTCGATCACACGTAGAGCGCACACAGCATCCCTGACATGGCTCATCAACGTTTAGTGGCACCCAAAATACTCCTCCGAAGGTTATGTGCGCGGACATTCGGGAGCACGAAACGACCCATTAGGGTAAAGCCTGAAAGGCGGACGTTCTACGCCAAAAAAATATATAATTTCAGAATTTTTATGAACTAGCACACAAGGATGCGTTTCTGATCGAGACTCCAAAGCTCTTCTGTAACTCTGCTAAATGCTGTAAACTTAATAAAATTTTTTAAAAACTATTTCAACTCCTCAGTATATCACGTTATGTAAAAGTGCAGCAACGCATGCAAAGTGTACGATTTGAAGTCGATCGAGTCGA
>CM022766.1:6683369-6758369 GCA_012411365.1 Ameiurus melas | reverse complement strand
TGTTGCACCTGGCACCCTGCGGCACATCCTGGCAGTGAGGACAGCCTGTTATTATCCTCACCTCTATGATGACCCCACGTCTCATCTGGATGTAACCTACCTCCTGGCCTCACTGAATCACCTCACCTTCCATGACTGTAATCAGTAGAGCTTTCTTCGTCTTCTTTAAAAACGGGCTTGGCCGTCATCCCGTATACACGACTGACAGCATAGGAACTCGTCAGTCTGACCAACCGACAGAAGTATTTAAACTGTTTATTCGATATTTATTCATTCATCGCTCATTTAAACCAATATGTGGTTCTTCTCCAAACTGTGGTCACAAAGTTGGAAGCACAGAACTGTCTAGAACCTCTTTATATACACTGAAGCATTACAGTTTCCCTTCACTGGAACTAAGAGACTCAAACACTGTTCCAGCATCAGTGTCCCTGTACACAAAGCGAGCTCCATGAAGACACGGTGTGTGAAGGTTGGTGTAGAAGATCTCAGTGTCCTGTACAGAACCCTGACCTCAACCCCACTGAACCCCTTTGGGATGAACTGGAACACCGACTGCACCCCAGACCTCCTCAGTACCTGATCTCACTAATACTCTTGTAGCTGAATGATCACAAATCCCCACAGTCACGCTCCAAAATCTAGTGGAAAGCCTTCCCAGAAGACTGGAGCTTATTATAACAGCAAAGCCGAGAGGACTAAATCTGGAATGGGATGTTCTACAAGCACACATGAGCGACAGATGGCCATACAAGTGTACGTTTGTTCAACTGTAGATACAGACAAGAGAATAAAACCGTTCAAGTTGTGTAATGCAGCGGCTTTAACGTCACCCATGTTATTGACCGTGTATGAGAGCAGAAGCAGTCTATACCGTGCCACACACTACTTGAGTAACGGGTTTAAAATAACACGAGCTCAAAATAGTAAAGGTTCAGACGTAAAGTTCAGATGCAAGGCATTTCTGATCTCGGCTGTGGCTCATCACGTGACACCCAAACAATATCGTGATCTGAACAGTAGAGAGAGCGAAACAGTCCTGACGAAGCTAATAACATCTGCTGAAACAAATATTTACGTGGGTGTGATATATGTGCGTTGCCCATATGTTAACACTGCACACACTGCAGATCGCGCAAACATCCGTCTGTGTGCATGTGTGTGTGTGTGTGTGTGTGTGTGCGCACGCATGTGTGCTTTTCTCAAGGGTAACGCTCGCAGAGGAAAATCCACTAATTATAAAATCAACATCATGGCCACCGGGGAACACTCGACCTTGTACAACGCGGGGTGCCTCTATACGCATGGTTATGGTCATGTGGCCGTCAAACACCATGGGGACAAAATATATGATGATGATGCAGGTGACCGGAAAAAGCGTTTTACAAAATACACGCGCAACTGGATGTTCACTCAATGGATGTTCGCCCGAGTTTTATTACCGTTTTACTATACAGTGTGTAGGATTATTTATTTATTTATTATTGTTGTTGATTGAGTCAGGGAAAGAATAAAAGATACTATTAAGAACAGGATGTTCCTGAGGTTCTGCGAGTCGTCCTGACAACCTGGATGGAGTTTGAGATGTTTCTCGCTATGCAGGTATTACTCCTGACATGAAGTCCGTGGTCTGATGCTGAGCAGCGCCCTGTGAGATTACAACACGGACACCTTTCACACCCTTCGAAAAGAGGTGCAATGCTCGATTTTATTGATTTATTACTTGTACAAATAACCTGGAAGATATGTAGAACTTCATTAAAAACAACAACAAAAATGGATTAAGTCGTGGTTTTAACATAACGTCTCGGAGAAAACCTGTTTGGAAAACTGACTTCCGGTCTGGAATACTTGTCTGAGTTTGGACACGCCTCCTGTCAGCCATTTTATAGACACTCTATGGGACACTTAAGCGGAGCGGCTTCATGAACATGGGCGGAAATAGGGGAGAGGGTTAGGGACAGACCCTGCAGACGAATATCCCTACTACTCTAAAATAAACAGTATGTCTGAATTCTGATTATTCACAAAACAGCAGGTGAGAAATACCCGGATGACTCCGAGACTCTGCAGGAGGGAACCAACAGACAGTGTGCTCAGAACAGCGGTCAGAATCAAAAACGGCGGAAGGCAGTGCGTCGGCTCTTTTGAAGCTGTAGGTCACATGACGATGCCAACATGGCGGATGTAGAAGGTCCGGATTGTATCCGTGCTACACACATGTACCGATCAGTACTTATTGAATCAACGGCCGAGCTGTAGGTACGATCTCACCGAACGCACCTTCGACCAAAGCTGAAAGGTGACTGGCACATTCTGCGGGTTATACGCCGTTCACGATCGCACAGAAAAAGCATCAGGAAAGGTGAATGATGCAGAAACGCTGCTGCTTGATCAGGGGAGCTAATCGGTTGATGGTAGATAAAAAGACAAGCTCTTGTCGAAAGGTTGTTGCTCGGTCCCTGCGATGTGCGCAACAGCGTTCACAACCTGCATCACAACGCATCCTGCTGCAAGCGTTTTGCTCGGATTTCCTCTTTTCCAAGTCGATTTGGATTAAAGCGTCTGCTAAAGGAATGAACGTAAACACCTTGGCGATGGTGATTTTCTACCAGACAGGATGAGACTCCAAAATCCTTGCATATGCCCACGAGGAGGAGGAGGAGGAAAACACTTCTTCGTGCATGTCTGCTCTAGCCGGTTGGCATAAAGCCACAGGATCCGCACTACACATGCACAGTGAGGACAGTAGACTGTTCCTGAGCAACCGGGAGTTGTAAACAAACTGACACAAAGCAACGAAAAGGTTATTAAGAGTTCAAACATTCTTGGTTACGCCATCGTCACCTCCCTAAAAACATTCCAGTGCATTATAAACACTAACAGGATAAATCCTCCTGGACGGTCGACAGCTGCTGTAGGCTGAGCGCCGAGTCCCAAAGCCGGGACACAGCTCTGAAGATTCACGGGAAGATCAGCGCGTGTTAAAATATTTCAACAAAAAGAGTCGGGTTCAAGCTGTGGGGCGGTTCATACTGGACACACGCCTAACGCTGGAATTTACTCAGCAGCACATCGATTCAATCTGCGCAGAGTTGAACTAACGACGCGAGAAAATCACACATTAACCCGCTTCAGTGAATAATGGTATCGTCCTGCTGATATTTCAGACGTTTGGCTATACTTTTTAAACGTCCGACATATAACGTCAAGAAACATGACGTGGTATTATAAGCATAAGCTCACACCTGGTTTTGATTAAACATCAGTCTCGAGTGATCCAAGCAAACATCTGTTCACACCTGGCGCTCTCGACATGTCTCGCAGTGACCACTTCAGGAAGTGAGGGCGGCGCTCACGTTTATTACGTCAGTCTCCTGCTGCATTTGACTTTCAGGTAGAAACGCAAACGAATCCTGCCTCATGTACCTGTACGGGGTGTTTCAAAAGTTTTGATCACATGGCCTGCTAATAAAAGGAAAGAAATGAACCAGAGATGAGACGATCTAAGAGACTGCGAAAAGCAGCTGCTGTGAGACCCCGAAGAATGCTATGGGCGTGTACAAGAAGGGCGGACTCTTAGGAAAGAATCGCGCTTGGGGCATTTTCGCACGCAACGTCCCACACCTGAGGTCCGCTGATAGTGCCTGCTGTTCTACAAACACACACACGTTTAAGTCGGTCCATTTAAAGCCGTCTGTTCAGGCTCAGGCAACAGCGCGGTCCAATAGGTGGCCCTGTCGTCGCTGTCCGGGACGTTTTGAGATGTCTTGCGTTCATGCTACAAATGTTCTCTGGTCTAAAGGCTGGCCGTTAACTACATGCACACGAGATGTCCGCTGCACGTACGTATCGTGTCCCGAGAAACGAACGTGGCAGGTCCACATGGTGCAAAACCAGCGGTTTGACACTGAATAAACAAACGAAGGTTGTGTCTCAAGTGGCTTACTTACATGCTAAACTTATTAAATAAAACACGCTTTCCTATTACAGTTGGTGTCCACAGGTCTTCTGGATTTTCCAGACTAGTAAATATTTCTGAATGTATAGTGGGAGGTTGTTGGATTCAGACACGGATCAGGACAACAATCACAACGACGGCAGGACGCTTTACAGAGAGACGGAGCTCGTAGGTCTGTTAACGCCGCTGGTGCGTGTAATCGAACTGGAATCCAGATGGATGGAGATGACCTGGCTCAGAATCCTGCAGATGAACACGAGATACACGAGTGAGTATGTGAACAATGCTGCTCGTGTAGCGGTTGCGTGGGCACACGTACACGCGGTGAAAGTGAAGCGTGTTTGCACATAAACGCGTCCCAGCCCGCCTCAGACGGCGTAAGTTTCTGAGACACACTGGACCCTGTTCACACCTGTGCCTACTGCGGTCCACTTCCAATCAGGTCGCCTGGGACACAGAGACAATTTAGCAGCTTTACTTAACGATTGTTTTCAAAAACCTGCTGCAGTGTTCACATGCGGTCATGAAAATGGAATTATTAAACCGGCTGATTTCACTGATTCCAACTTGCTGACTTTTCTGAAATGTATACACATAGAAAAGCGGTATCTGCACGACAGACAGACAGACAGACAGACAGATAGATAAAACCAGCTCTGCACCATTTCTCTAACTGACCCATAGAGCATGTCATCTCACCCAGCAGGACTGATCAAACAGCTGAGAAAACACACCGGGGCAGCAGAACTGCAGGTTCTTGTGAGCAGAACGTGAATGTTTGGGCTTGGGGAGGAAAGCAGGCTGGGACGCTAACTGGATAAGACGAACAGTGACCAAACGGCGGAGTAAAAACCTGCCTCGGCTGTTATTACAGCTCTGTAGTGGTGCATTTGACAAAAAACAATGTACTGTGAATTCTTGAGATTTCTGCGCTCTGACTTGCTCAGACTAATTTCTACTTCACTAAAAGGTGAGTCTAGACGCTGTTTAGACTGAACGCTGGCTCCTCGGAAGATCACGTGTACGAGATCGGACATGATGATTACGACGTGGTATTTGTTCATATGGTTTTGGTCGTGCGGGGGGGATGGGCGTGATGAGGGGGGGTCGAGGTAGTGAGAAACCATTGTTATTTTTGTATCATTGTAAAAAAAAAAAAAAACCCACCATGTGGCACGCCCACCCCCATATTGGAGGGGACCAGGTATGATTATCTATTATATATAAAATACAGATCACTTTTCATAACCTTGATAGCTTTTATAAAACTATACAACAGACAGGAATGGAACATGAATGACCAAAAATGTTTCTGAACACTAGAACTATTTTGAACAAGAGTACTAACTGTAATAACGTGGACTATTTTACATGTAAAACATTCGTCGTGCCTTCTAAAAACATTCGCATAAGAATGGTGTAAATTGGGACGAAGGGCACGTCTCATTATCCATGACATTGTTAAATCTCCGGCTCCCAGACTCTCTCTGAACAGCGCAGACACAGACACCGGCGAGTGCGCAGCGGGAAAGCAAGACCTCGCGCTCGCAGGACAGAACTGGCCACATCTGGAAAGTTACTAAGCTTTGTCCAAAAAGCCAGATTTGTAGCCAGGTGTTTATTTGTTTTTTTTGCAAGAAAATGTCGCTAAAGGGGTCACGAAGTTGGGAACACTGGTCTGCACTGACAGCTAGATAAAAGGAAGCTAAGCTCCACCTCTCCCCACCAAAAAGAAAATACAGAGGGAGAAGGAACGCGGGGTTTTTCATTCATGCACTGTATATTTCAAAAGAAATTACACATACTACGTACACAAATGATGCCCCGTTTTCTTGCAAACAATCTGCTCCCCCGATTGAGAACCACTGTACTAGTTGGTCCACCAAATGAAAGTTTCAGCCATAGAATAAGAAGAATGGGAGTGTCTATGGCCAATCAATGGCTCATTAATATGAATACGTACTTGATGTTTATTCCGGGGGGGGAGGGATGTTTGGTGTGTGCATGGGCCGTCCAAGGTATCTGCCTACAGTGTTGTAATCTCGTGTTGTAATCTCACAGGGCGCTGCTCAGCATCAGACCACGGACTTCATGTCAGGAGTAATACCTGCATAGCGAGAAACATCTCAAACTCCATCCAGGTTGTCAGGACGACTCGCAGAACCTCAGGAACATCCTGTTCTTAATAGTATCTTTTATTCTTTCCCTGACTCAATCAACAACAATAATAACTAGGGGACGAAAGACAAGTGTTTGGTTCAAGCTGTCGGTGAGATAAAATACTTAATATCATATGAACAACCCCTAACACTTCAGCTACCTAGATAACACGACCAACATGATTTTCCCACCACCGTGCTTCACTGTAGGCTGGTGTGTTCAGGGTGATGGGTCTCGACCAAATTTAGTGCTTTGTTCCATGCTCAAGAAGTTCGATTTAGGTCACACCTTAGACCAGAGGACGATCTTGTCCACATGTTCAGAAGCGGGTAGTGGCAATACATTGTGTATCATGTGCCCATAAAACAAACAGCAACTTCACGGGAAAGCGTTTAAGAATTTAGGGGTCCATCAGTCGGCAAAAACGCCACTTTTAAAACGTTATAAACACGCAGCCAAACAACATTTCTGCTTCGCCTGTTTGACAAATGAACTTCTTAATCAAAGTAACTTTCCTCTGACCCGCGTGAAGGATGGTAGACAGCATGTGAACCGTCGCTTCGTTCGGAGCACTGCTGCAAATCTCATAAGTCAACATGCGTCAGGATGAACAAGAAGCAACTCGTACGAGACACGCGTTGTATTCGGTACCTAAAGCACGAAGCAGCTCTGTTAAAAGGAGCCCGATGAAACGGTTTGTGTAGCAGAGGTTTCTGGACTTGCAGGAAGTTTGCATCAGCTAGCCTAAATATTTTTCGCACTCAGGAAGCTACTATAAACGCGTAAGGAGCATCTCTACACCTTTAGCCGGATGAAGAATGAAAAGAGGTACTGGAGTCTCGATGTATTTTGTCAAGCATTCGACGATTCATTTTACCCAAACCTGACAGGACATAGCACGCCTAGTGTTTGAATACGCAACTGCGTCACTGCACCAAACATAAGCAGCCCGTGACGGATATCGGAAAGAGCTAACTATTTCACATGTACAGTTCCTGTTTTATATTAGTCACCTAACACAGCTTCAGTGAAGTGTTAGCATACTCACAGCAGGTGATTAGCAGCAAAGAAGAAATACTTTCCAATATTACATCACAGCACCTTACCTGGTCCGATCACACAACAAACACAAATCACGTAATCGTGTTTGCTATACAAATGTGAACGGAGCCATGTACTTGTGCATGGAGTTATGGTAATTGTGTGTGTGTGTGTGTGTGTGTGTTCAAGTGAGAGTGGGAAAGAGCCACAGTGTGTATGAGTAAGTAAACGCAGGGGGCCAAGCTGCAGGCCAGCTCCTCCAGCAGAGGATCAAACGGGTGGTACACGTGTGAGCCAGACACCCGCTGAGAGCCATTAACACACACACACACACACACACACACACACACACACACACACACACACACACACACAAAAAACACCACACCCCCCCACCAAAACACACCCCTTCTCATCACATACACCACATCCTCCCACACCACCTCACTCTATGGACTGTGTGTTATGCTCTTTCTCTCTCTTTTTTGTGTGTGTGTATGTGTGCGTGTGTGTGTGGGGGGCTAAGACGAAAGCTGATGTAGAGGGAAAGTGGTGTTTTGGGTTTTTATAAGTAAGTAAGTAAGGATGTAGGTAATTAAGTAGTTAGGCAAGTAAGTAAGTTAGTAAGTAAGTACTTGGGTAAGTAAGTTAGTAAGTAAGTACTTGGGTAAGTAAGTTAGTAAGTAAGTACTTGGGTAAGTAAGTTAGTAAGTAAGTAGTTAGGTAAGTAAGTTAGTAAATAAGTACATACGAAGGTAAGTAAGTACTTGGGTAAGTAAGTAAGTAGTTAGGTAAGTATGTACGCAAGTATATAAGTAGGCAAGTATGTACACAAGTAGGTTAGTAACTAGGTAGGTAGGTAATTAATGTGTAGGTAGGTAGGTTAGTAGGTAGATAGCTAAGCAAGTAAATAGATAAGTAAATAGGTAAGTAAGCAGGTAGGTTAATAAGTAAGTAGGTAGGTAGATAAGTAACTAGGTTAGTATGCTAGTAAGTAAGAAGGTAGGTAAGTAGGTAGGTTAGTATTTTAATAAGCAAGTAGGTAGATAAGCAGATAAGTAAGTAAATATGTAAGTAAGTAAGTAGGTTAATAAGTAAGGTAGGTAGATAAGTAAGTAGGTTAATATGCTTGTAAGTAGGTAAGGATGGTAGTAAGTAGGCAAGTAAGGAAGTAGGTAGATAAGTAGGTAAGTAAGTAAATAAATAGGTAAGTAAGCAAGAAGGTTAATAAGTAAGTAGGTAGGTAGATAAGTAGGTAAGTAAGCATGTAGGTAGATAAGTAAGTAGGTTAGTATGGTAGTAAGTAGGTGAGTAAGTAGGTTAGTATGTTAGTAAGGAAGTAGATAGATAAGTAGGTAAGTAAGTAAATAGGTAAGTAAGCAAGAAGGTTAATAAGTAGGTAGGTAGATAAGTAAGTAGGTTACTACGCTAATAAGTAGGTAGGTAAGCAAGTAGGTTTGTATGGTAGTACGTAGGTAAATAAGTAAATAGGTAAGTAAGTAAATAAGTAAGCAAGCAGGTAGGTTAATAAATAAGTAGGTAGGTAAGTAAGTAGGTTTGTATGGTAGTACGTAGGTAGATAAGTAAGTAAATAGGTAAGTAAGCAGGTAGGTTAATAAATAAGTAGGTAGGTGAGTTAGGTAGGTTATTGGTAGCAGTAGGTAGATAAGTAAGTAAATAGGTAAGTAAGCAGGTAGGTTAATAAATAAGTAGGTAGGTAAGTAAGTAGGTTTTGTATGGTAGTACGTAGGTAGATAAGTAAATAGGTAAGTAGTAAATAAGTAAGCAGGTAGGTTAATAAATAAGTAGGTAGGTAAGTAAGTAGGTTTGTATTGTGATGCGCGTGGTAGATAAGTAGTAAATAGGTAAGTAAGCAGGTAGGTTAATAAGTAAGTAGGTAGGTAAGTAAGTAGGTTTGTATGGTAGTACGGAGGTAGATAAGTAAGTAAAGGAGTAAGGTAGGTTAATAAATAAGTAGGTAGGTAAGTAAGTAGGTTTGTATGGTAGTACGTAGGTAGATAAGTAAGTAAATAGGTAAGTAAGCAGGTAGGTTAATAAATAAGTAGGTAGGTAAGTAAGTAGGTTTGTATGGTAGTACGTAGGTAGATAAGTAAATAGGTAAGTAAGTAAATAAGTAAGCAAGCAGGTAGGTTAATAAATAAGTAGGTAGGTAAGTAAGTAGGTTTGTATGGTAGTACGTAGGTAGATAAGTAAGTAAATAGGTAAGTAAGCAGGTAGGTTAATAAGTAAGTAGGTAGGTAAGTAAGTAGGTTTGTATGGTAGTACGTAGGTAGATAAGTAAGTAAATAGGTAAGTAAGCAGGTAGGTTAATAAGTAAGTAGGTAGGTAAGTAAGTAGGTTAGTATGGTAGTACGTAGGTAGATAAGTAAATAGGTAAGTAAGTAAATAAGTAAGCAAGCAGGTAGGTTAATAAATAAGTAGGTAGGTAAGTAAGTAGGTTAGTATGGTAGTAAGTAAGTATCTTAGTATGTTAGTAAGTAAGTAGGTAGATAATTAAATAGGTAAGTAAGTAAACAGATAAGCAGGTAGGTTAATAAGTAAGTAGGTAGGTATGAGACCCTGTTAAAGAAAAACTGAAATGGTAGTGGGATAATGAAAGCTGTTAACAGTCATGCCACCCTGCAGGCTGGAGGAACGACGCAACACCACCCGCTTTGTATTAAAAACGTCCTTGAGACGTGATTTTTGAAACAGAGTGTTTACATGAACACAAGAAACTGTGGTCTGTTATCAGATTCTTCCAGCAGTCGTGTAAACAGTGCACTATTACTCTGCACTATCAGATTTCTTAACACTCAGACTCTAGCCCAAGAGTCACGTTATTAACGTACAGCACGAACCGGAGACCTTTCCTTTTTCTACATCAGCACACGGATCAACCAGAGGAACAAGTTCGCAGCTAAATGCTCGCCTCGGATACAATTACCGACGGCCTGAAGCAGGGGGCGTGGCCAGGAAAAACGTAACGCACGTCACATCCATACATAATCATATTAAGACCAGAAGCAGACTCGTAGAACACTGCAACAGCTAGCATAAACATGTAGGTTTTTTGTTGTTGTTTTTTTTAATTACTCATTTTCAAGGTCAGGAATGTAAATAAACACAAGTCGGTAGCTGTAACTAAGCTCAGTATAAAATGTAAACAACATTATATTAACTAGGTGTGAACGTGCACTGCTATATAATGTGTTGAACAGCAGCTCTGATAAACAACGCGTGGTGTCTCTCTGAATTTCAACCTCTTATCGAAGCCTGGTTATCGGCGTCCGTATAGGATACAAAATAGGATAAGAAAAATAAACACGCACGTTAAGAAATTAAATGCAGCTTATTTTTCTTGCTCGTAAAACTGCAGACATGCCGTTTCCCCCACAGGCACTTAAAATCGTCCAACACTATAGACGATTTATTCCCAAAACCACCGCCAATCATCCCGTCGGGTTTCGTTCCCGTCTTTACTCATTACACGCGACATCATTTACGGAGCGCAGACGCTCTACGTGACAAATACGAAACAATGCAGTTAAACTGACAGCATCTCTACCACTGACCCCACTTGACTGAATAAATTATCGAAGGTAGTAAAAGACGGTCTTAAACGATTCAGATACATCCCGTCACGCTCGTCCTGCCACATGTCTCACCGTTACAGAGATAAAATAAAAACTATAGCTGCGTAATGACGATTAAGATGCTAAATTACTGTGGCTAAACAAATAAAAATTCATCTAAGTCGTTAGTTTATTACGTTATCATTTTATGGTGACTTCCTTCCATCTGCAGCAGCATTAAGAAGACTACTGTATCGACAGCATTTAAATGCGATTTTTAAAGGAACATGGACAGCTAATCTACGATAACGCTAACTGGTATAGTCACCCAGGCAGACAGCAGATAATGCTATGTATAACATTCTTTCACAGACAATAGGCATATGATGCAATACACAAACTTATTCCCCTCCCCATTTACAATGAACATCATCGCTTACTCCGAAACCTAAATCCAGTGTAACGCATATTTGTATAATATGAACTATAGTTTTTGACAAGAGAAGAACTTATTGAAACGGCGCTCATGGCTGGATCGGGAAGCTGCCGCTAAATTGCGATGGACTTTAACAGGAACACAACGGGCGAACACAACACACGACACTGTCGCCAAACTTAAACTCCAAAAGACTGAAAGTGATGCGGACCGACTGAGAAGAAGGGAACGTCCACGAACATCCGCTGACGTGTGTAAAAGAAATCATCGAGTCAGCAAGCTCACAGAAGTGCTCGTTAACAGGTTCATTTCTAGAGAAGGGGACTGGAGTGGAACAGAATCGTTACGGGGCGTAGTGATTAACGATTGTTTTACACTCGACGCTGTTCGCCGTGCTTTCCCCCGGTTGGAGTGCACGATGCAGCCTCGTCTTGAACTCGGCGTAAGTGTTGCAAACACGTCAGACGAGCTAGATGCTGAGCGAACAGGCGGACGGAGACGCAGTCACAGATTAAAAGCAGGGAAGACAAAAAACACCTACAGACGCCCACGGGATGTTTTGGGATCCGAGTCGAGACAAATAGCGAAGTGGATTAGATCACAATAGGGAAAGAGCCTGACTGAAAGAAGAGCACCAATCTGCAATGAACAACAGCTGGCAGAGCAACAATGGAGCTTTGTGAAGAACACGCAAACAATAAAACTGGTATTCTGGAAAACAAAACCAGGAGGATTGAGGATTTGCGATGGCACGAATGAATAAATAAATAAAGCAGATCCCATTCAAGGGGACTTTTACCACAAAAAGCCAGAAGATGCAAAAAAGCAGTGTGTGTGTGTGTGTGTGTGTGTGTGTGTAACTGAGCATTGTACAACGTCTCAGTTTGCCATTTGAGGAACATTTAAAACAACACCACCAGCAGATTTAATGAAACGAGCCACGAACACCTGATCTTACACTGCGCCGTTTCTTATTCCGTTCAAAAGCTCGTGCTCTAAGCGGCCATGTTGTACTGATGTCACCTGCTGAACTCATCGGTTGACGACGTCCTCCTCAGTTGGAACCCTGAGTCGAGGGTGCGTTTCCTTTCTGGCTCATATATATTTTATTTTTATATATATATATATATATATATATATATATATATATATATATATATATATATATATATATATATATATATATATATATATATATATATACACACACACACACACACACACACACACACAATACTCACACAATCACACACAATCACACAGAGTCTCACAAACGTGAGTACACCCCTAAGTGAAAATTTCCAACAGCAGGGAGTCCACCAGCTCTGTGATGTCGTCATGGAGGAGTGGAAGAGGACTTCAGTGGCAACCTGTGAATCTCTGGTGAACTCCATGCCCAAGAGGGTTAAGGCAGTGCTGGAAAATAATGCTGGCCACAAAATATTGACACTTTGGGCCCAATTTGGACATTTTCACTTAGGGGTGTACTCACTTTTGCTGCCAGCGGTTTAGACATTAATGTCTGTGTGTTGAGTTATTTTGAGGGGACAGCAAATTTACACTGTTACACAAGCTGTACACTCACTACTTTACATTGTAACAAAGTGTCATTTCTTCTGTGTTGTCACATGAAAAGATATCATCAAATATTTACACAAATGTGAGGGGTGTACTCAATTTTGTGAGATACTGTATAATACACACACACACACACACACACAACACACACACATACATATATATATATATACATACATACATACATACATATATATATATATATATATATATATATATATATATATATATATATATATATATATATATATATATGAATGAGATAACCCCCCAAGTGTAGCTCGTCCTAATTTTGGGGGGGAAAAAATGTTTACTAAACCTTCCAGAGAAAACACCACGCCTCATTTACGGCCTGAACTCGGCACAGGTTCGGGGGAGGGTGAGAGATGAAGGGGGAGGGCGGAGAGAGAGAAAGAAGAGAGATAAAAGAAAAGAGAGCAGGGAGATAAAGGGGGAGGGGCAGAAACACTAATGCTGCATTCGTGGTAGCTTGCAGGTGACAATAATTTACAAGTTGTAATCCATGTCTTTCCCCACCGTGGGACGCCTGACATGCAAAGTGGGGAAAAATTAAACGGACTACTTTCACAAAAGCAGGTCGGAGCACGTAACGCTCATAAAACCCTACCAGACTAACAGTTACAGCTCTGAGTGGCTGCTGGTTCTGTTCTACGGCAAACTCGGGATTCCTACTCAGGATCTCTCCTCGACCCCGGGTTCAGCAAGTGACGTCAAATCGACATACCTGCTCGCGGCATCAACAGTAAACAAGGCACAGGGCTCTTACCTTTAAAGGAGTTATACAACATACACACATTTTAGATCCATCAACATACAGATATGTTTATTAGTTCGAAAACGCGCATCATTCCCAGCTCCCACTTCGGGGTTACGTCGAGCGAAGCATCAAGTGTCCTCCTTCACACTTCTGCGTTTCCACACTTCTGCTTTTGTAGAATCCTTTGTTTCATTGTTTAGTCCTTTACTTTTGGTCGCATTCAATTAAAAAGGGTATCATCCGCGTCAGATTTTCACTGAGACTACTGTTTTGCCGGCGGCTCGTCAGCAAACCCGTGTGATCATGATGTCATCTAGCGTGCATCAGAGCAGTATCGTGATCTGTAAATGAACTGGATTCATTTCAAGTGATGAAGCCATGTGCTTATGTCAGGATGGAACATGTGGCGCTCGTGAAAGGTTTCCGAGTGCTGGATACAGGGCTTTACCCCCCTCTCTCTCTCAAAAAAAAATAAAAAATCATAATCCAATTTGTTCAGGCACAGATCCAGTACTACTGAGACTGGAGCCAAACGGCAACAACGAGGCCTAACAGACCATTTAATCGTCTGAAATAACTTAATATAAAAAATAAGATTAAAAAAACAGAAGAAAAAATAATATATATATATATATATATATATATATATATATATATATATATCTGAGTAGACATTCCAAATTATTGGCTTTTTGACCAATGAGCTGTCAGGAAAGTACAAGAGTGGGTAAAATCCAGCGGGAAATCGGAGCTTGGGATGACCTCTGTGCGTTCGAGCTACCAAGCAGGAATAAAAACATGGTCCACGGGAGAAGTGCTCCTGTGCTTACTACAGACATGTTGATTTGACGTCACGCGCTGAACTCGTGCCGCATTTTCTCTGTTGGTTGGTTTTATTTTCTAGTCAGAAGTTTAGTTGCAGGTTTGTCTGGATACAGCACAAACACGGGAAGGTCGGGGAATGCTGCTGGATCCTCCGTCACTGGATTTCTCAAGAAACCAAAGTTACAAACTCACTGCATGGTGTCGAAATAAACAGCAAACGCTAACCTCGAGCAGTCAGCTGATAGAGGGTACGCACTGACGTCACTTTCTCGCCGGACCACGCCCCCTCGGCCGGACCGAGGGCGAAACATCCAGCAAAATGGCTGCTTTTAATAAGGGACGCCGAGAAAACGCTGGTATAACTAACGATTATCAGTTTAAATTTAAATCAGTTGGACTCGACAGTCACCCTTACAACTTGCCCAAGAGCCTGTGCTCCATGGTCATCGGCACGTGGCCAGAAATCAATTTTCCCCACATTTACCTGCACCGGATTTCAACACCAGGGAAATACACGAAGCAAACCCTGAAGCTATACAAAAGCCTTGACGCTTGGTCCTACTTCAAGGATTTGTTGGAGAAATTAGAGTTACAAGAACGGCATTCTGGTCGTACGTGGACAGGTGTGTACAAATATTTTTATTTTATTATATCTATACTTATCTGGTAACCCGTAAGCTAGCTAGTCCTAGTTTATTTGTCGCCAACACTGCTTCCACTTACTAAGGTTATATATTTGTGAAACACAGTCAGAGAATGAAGGAGTACCTGTTATTCATCAGTGGAAACAGACCGCGTTTAAAAAGAAATATGTAGTAAATTATTCACCATTGAGCAATTTGAACTTGTGTTCTTTCTGTGTATTCGCAGAATTCACGCTGTACACAAATACTACCGCTCAGTCTTATTACCACTCAGTGGGCGTGGCCGTGGCGAGCTCCGCCTACCTTCATGTCCGGTACCCGGGAACCAAATGACCCATGGACCGGTACCGGTTCATGGCCCGGGGGTTGGGGACCCCTGCTCTATATCATCCGCCGTGGACGAGGAGACTTCTAGCGACTCATCATGTTTTCAGACGTGGGTGAATAAAATGTTGACCTGTTCACATGTGAACGGACGCGCATTAATTAAGCTCTAGATTCTGTACGAAACTCTAACCTGGCTTTTACGACACTTCCCCGTTTGAGCCGTACGGTCACTCGGATTTCATTTTAACATTTAACTTTTTCACTTCCTCGTTCGTGTTTAAGAAGAAAACTGTCTAATCGCCACACTGTGACTCGTTTGCTCTCTGGAACTTTCCCCAAAGTACAGAAAAAGAAACCTCCTTCCCCAGATGTGGGAATTTTGTGTGTCCATTCAAATTGCTCCTTCAATTAAAATAAATGGACTTGCCAGAAAACTGGCCCTGCCGGAGATATTTCTATTGCTCGGATGAACCCTCTGCACACCGCGCCAGTCACTACGCGACATCAAGAAATCGGTTCAAACGTAACAGAACGCCTACGATTATTACGATTCGTACTGTACGACGAAACGCTACAATCCCGTCCGTGAGAATCATGTGGCTGTTTTCGATCCGAAACAAACCCCGCAGGGAACGGCCCGTGTCATGGGGTGCGCTTTTGTTTAACGTGTTCCCTTTCACGCGGGCACAAACACCACGGCTTCAGATTTAAAGCAAACTAATGAATAGATTAACGGCGGAAAAGGCCTTTCATCTGCATCAGCGCAAATTTAAATGCAAATGCACCCCTCGCTTTGGAGAAGGGAAAATGAGAGGAAAGTGAAGGGGTGGACACACACACACACACACACACACACACACACACAATTTCGATGATGTAATAGCGTCTATGATTTTATCAATGGATGTTGTCCAGCTCTCATCTTCCATTTGTTCGAGAGGATTAAGTTCCGGCAAACGTGAAGCCTATTCGTGTACTCATGTAGAGGTGGGAGACGTGACGGTCTCGGAACCTAGGGAACGATTAAAATGTCTCCTGTTTCTCCGTGTGACCCGACATTAAAGGAGCAATATTACACCGATGTGATGTGACGCACATGATACAAAAAAATTTAAAAAATGGATTAAGCCGTGGCTATAGACAAAAGTTTAGTAATTGGCCGAGACTGTGTGAAAACTGACTTCCGGTCCCAAAGCTTGTTCGGAATTGGACGTGCATCTTTGTGAGCCGTTTTATAAGATCCTGGGGGTGGAGCTTCATGAACAAGGACGGGACCGAACCATTAGAGGGGTGGGGAAGGATTACCCTAATCTTACCTAACGCCGCTTTAAAACACTGTTCGGCAGTAGTGTCAATTTTTTTTTTTTTATTAAAATAAAAACCAATAATAATGTGAAAATTTTTTCAGCCCGCTCAGATGTGGCATCCTAAGCGGCTTGACGAACGAGTCGGACTAGAAAATAAATCAATCAACACTGGTTAGGAACCTGAGGGATTTTACACAACTGACACCCCACAGACAAATACGCAAGGCAAGACTGGCATGTAGAGGAAACATGACGAATTTGTTGAACCACCGAAAAAAAATTCAATCAGCACTGGAAAATCTAGATAAGACACAAAGCTCATGCGAACAAACACCGCAGTCAGAATAAACACTGAATAAACAAATGCGTTTGAAAAATAATAAAATAGGCACACAGGTAACCGCTGGAAAGATTGACACCGGGACATGCCGGGGTCGAGTATATAATGCGGGTCAACGATGAGGGTTTTGGGTGACCTTTAAAAACAGCTGAGCCGAAAATATTTTTCCAACGCTGCTGAACTAAATTCAACCGTGAAGCACAAATCTCTACTTTTACAAACGTCCTGCAGACATGGAAAACCAACTCGGCTAATGTATTCAGTATTTAAACACTTCCCATTTCCATTTCCTGCACTTTTAAATACTGAAGACATCAGCAAGGGAATAAATAAATGTTTAAAAAAAATAATAATAATAATAAATCCCATGACATGGCACTTTGTGTGCAATCAGCCCTTATTTCCTGCTCAGGGTCGAGGTCGATCCAGAGAACACAATGTGACGTTCTTGCAAGGAAAAAAAAAAACGTCTCCGATGTCGGTTTTCTTTACAATAACGTTGCCAGATACATTTCATATAGACACGGACCGCACGAAGCTAAAATGGAAATAGAAGAATGCAATCAGTTATGAGCGAATCAGACTCGTATGTCCAGACACATGATGTCCATGACCCGACTCTGGAGCATGCCATCTTCACAACGTGGTGCGACGAGGCTGCTCGGGAGAGTCCGTATGATGGCGAATTAATCGATACGGCAAAATTGCACGCTACAAGGAAAATGTATAGACATTTGTACTACTAAATAACGTCCCACACGTTTCCGATCTACTGGAGTAAGGAGAACGTTCTTGGAAAGGCACACAGCTTTAGTTTAGTCCTACAAACTAGTGTCAGCTAGTCTTTAATTCTTTTCAATCGTCTCGCCTTCAAACATAACGAAAGCCCGTCTGGATTTTCAGGAATAGCGAAACGCTTTTTGAATGTACGCTCAGCGGTTTAAATTTAACATCTGACGAGAAGCTGAAGTGCAGGATGAGGTCAGCGAAACCGTTGATCCGTATTGATGTTAGAGAGAGACTGTACATTCTGAATGCGTGTATCTTCGACATGCGAGTTTAGTCCGCGTGTTGGAGCGCACCAGCTCATCGATAACCGTAACGCTGATTCGTATTCATACTAAAAGCCACAACACTTCAGTTTCTTCGTACTTCATGGGGATTGTAAAGAACGACAGCGCTCAAACGTTGCGGCCGCTTTGAAACCTTCCGGATGTACATAAGATACGCAGGCGGGTGTGTGAACAATGCGGCCGCTTCTTCAAAGTCATGCATCAAGTATAAACTGGCATTTGGAAGCAACAGAGCAGCATTTTGGTAAAACTCTCGGTGTGCGAGTGTGTGTGTGGTGGGGGAGGTCTGAGAGGACCACTAGACAGCAGTGTCATGTTACCCATCAGGCTTTTGTTCTGCCATGGGGGGTGGAGTGGTAGGGGAAACACTCAGGTTACATCCACGCTGGTCCGGTTGCCGAGATTTACTTCACTGCTCACAGCTCAGGTGAATCACAAGTCGCTGGTTTTATGAGAGGCTTTAATATATTATTTTTATATTTTTATTTATATATATATATATATTTTTTTTATTTTTTTTTAAACTTTCGCATCCCTAAACTGCTTTCCATTCTCGGCAACCCGTTATATTCGACCGCTCTTATTAGAGCTTCGACGACGTGCCGCCTCATATCGTATTGTTCGATTCAGACGATACACTCGGCAAGTATGCTATTCGTTATAAATTATACTACGCGAGGTTTAATAAACGTTTACACTTAATAAAGCCCACAGTCCTTCCTCTGGAAAAGCCACTTCCTCTTTATATAGAAATAAGGAGGTGACGGGAATAAATAAAAATGGAAAGAGGAAAAAAACTTCTCTTAATGCCGTAATGAAGTTCCTTAAACTTGTCGAAACCGAACACCATTAGAAGCTTTTAGAGCGCTCCTCCGACGACTTACAGAAATAACCGAGCAGCAAAAAACGAACGCTGCTCGCAAACGACAGACTTGCTGTTCATGCGCAGCGCTTTCACCAGGTCAGGGCTCCACTGATGTCAGATTTTGCTTTAATGATTTAAATAAATCAAGAAAACCGAGTGTTTATTTTTCGATACTCAAAAAGAAAAAAATCCACTCGCTCTTCTTCCCCACCTCAAACAAACTTTAAAAACACAAAGAGTTCCCTCCAATACGCTTTTACATGCAGAATCATTGCCATACGATTATATATAACTTGGTTAATATATATTATATATATATATATAAAAACATAATAGTACGCACTTGTCTTGAATATACGTGCGCCAAAATGACCGACATCCTAAAGGAACGTGTTCGACTGCGATTCTTGAACATCTCGTTTATGTTTTTTTGGACCGCTCTCATCCCACAGGAACGCCGCTTTCACCTTTACCCATGCCTTGTACCCCTGGGTACTATGAGGTTCGACATAAATTAATTAATTAATTAATTAAAAAAAAACAAAAAAACAATGCTGTTCCAACACAAAAGACACAGAGTTGTGGTCCAGTCTAAACCAGGTCATGGACACATCCAGGGACGTTTATCTGCGATTATATACGATGTCAAATTTTGTCTTGAGAAATCTCGAAAGCGAACCATCAACCCAAGATGAGGTAGTTTCCCACAGCATTAATAATCACTGGAACAGAATGCACTAATGCACTGGAACAGAAGCTCGACACATTTGGACCAAACTGTTATCGCAGTGGTCATGTTGGGAACGAATCGATCAATCCGAAGTCCACGTGACGGATTCGAGTCCTATACGAGAGGGTTGGCCAGGAGCCTAATCAGTCAGACGAGAAGAACGAGACGTCTCGGAATGGACAAGAGTCAACCTGCCAACGTTTATGCCCCCGATGAGCCAGAAATGAAATCCTTGTATCGACCAGGAAGACCACGCTTATCGTATCTAGGTGTATCTGGTGCACCCAGACCTTCAAAAAGAACATCTGGCGAAACAGGTAGCCAGCTTGGCATAGGATAGACCTGACAAGCCTAAACAGACGTCATGATGATGAACGATGATATCAGACAAGAAATTTTTATGGAAAGAATGCCACAAAAACCTTCCATCACTGGAAAATGTAATATTATGCACATATAATCTCCTTAAAGTAAAACGGTGGAAAAGCTCGTTTCCCCTGTCTGTTAGGAGAACAGTTGTGGATGAAATTAAATTGTTCGCCGTGACATTTTTCGACGGGAAAACTGCGATGAGGTAAACACAAACAAGTAAATACAATCATTCTTGCACGAGCGTGACCCGACTTGGGAGACTGTAAACCCAGGTTCACGTCACTTAGCTCAAGAAGGACTCGTTTCTAAGGACACGCTAGGGTACAGGTGAACACGAGACAGACACATACCGGTAGCTTTCTGCGGAAGGAAAAAAGAAAACGCGGACGAAAGAAGCGCGTTCTACGCAAAAACGTGTTTTTAAGCACGTCGGGGAAATTCCCATCTGCAGGTAAACAAGCGAGCGTGATTTCATGCTAAACGTGGTGCGCTGATCACTTCTCCGAGGGACCGTGGTGTCACGCTGAACGATCCGCGATCGGCTCGCCGAGCGTAAACGACCGGCTGACAAGACAAAACACGCACAAAGTTCGGCTCGGATGTCTTCCTGAGCGCTCGGCACACGCTCCGTAATCGCGGTTCGGCTTCGCTCATAGCGGGCACGTCTGTAGTCCAGAGTAAACTCTATCTATCGACAACTGTTAACATAACAACACCACTGCGCTCCCTTCTGAGGGCAGCAAAATAGTTCATCTGTAACTCGAGCACAAACCGAGCCGCGGCACGAATACGAGACAACAAAAGAAGAAGAATTTCTCCACTCACCCTCTGCCCGGATCCAGAGCGATCGCTCTCGGCTGGTCCAGGTCCTGCCAGAAAACCACTTTCCTGAGCATACCGTCGAGCTCGGATACCTCGATGCGATTTGTTTCGGAGTCTGTCCAGTAAAGTTTACTCCCTAACCAGTCGCACGCCAGCCCGTCGGGCGAGGCCAGGCCCGACACCACCGTGCTCTGGGCGCCGGAGCCGTTGAAGGCGGCCCGTTTGATGGCCTCCTCGCTCACATCGCTCCAGTAGATCAGACCGTCGCTGTAAACGAAGTCCACGGCCGCCGCGTCCTCCAGGCCGCTCACCACCACCGTGGCGTTGGCGCTGTGTCCCTGGGCCGCGTCCACCAGCCGCAAGTCGCGCCTGTTGGCGTACAGGAGGAGAGGCACGGCTGCGGAACACACACACACAGTTCATTTCACTTCATGAAAGTCATTAAACAGCTCGTGAACACTTGCGTGTTTTAGTAAAAACGTGGTTTATTTCTTAAAACTCGGCGATACAATGATGGAATACAGAGATCGTGATCAAATCCCATCACGACACACTTCTGAACAAGTACAAACTCTAGACGCCGACCTGAACAATTATTCAATGATCTGATCGTCGTATAATGATTATAATATGTTAAGAAAGACAATTTCGTCTTTAAACGCAGCATTACAGTTCAGCTGGGCGCTTGGTAGGAGCCCTACGTACCGGGAGACGCGTCATATATCGCAGAAGCGTCTTGAAATAAGGATGACGCGGTAGTTAAGGTCGTTTTTTGTCATATTTCAAACTAAAACGGCCGAAAACATAAACAAGAAACAAAGCGGAGAAAATAAGGTATAAAGAAAACATTCCCACAGACAGCCACGCTCATAATGAAATATCTAAACTCCCCCGGTGTAGTTAGAGACACAACTCCAGGTTGATGTGCATCTGATGTTCGGCGACATCAATGCAACATCTCAGGATCTGTTTACACGCGTGTTTGACTTTTAAAACGCGTCGCTGTCACGACGGTTACGCCCGTCGTCTACACTACTCCGGTAGACTTTTAGAAACGCCGAACCAAAACGAAGGCTTGGCTTCGCCTACATTCGCCCCCTGATTGGGTCTTCTGGATCATCTCGTAATCTTCCCTGATTCGTCAAGCCCCTACCGTATGAGCGTTACGCTACCTTGATCGTGTTCATTCAAGGAAAGCAAGGAAACTCCACAATATTCACAGGAGCGTGCAATTTGTTCAAATCACCGCAGGTTTTCCGCAAACGCGGGCCAAGACGTACTGCGTGACGTCATCACTGCGCGCGTTCAGACAAAGCCCTCTTCGATTCACGTGCGTGGAAAACGAGTGCAGCCTAAAGATCTCATTTACCCACACGCATCTCTGTGAAAAACCTCCTCAAGCTGCTACGCAAAATCGAGTCGGGTCATTTTTTTTTTCTTGGGCCGCAAAGACCATGAATTCCTTTGCGCAAATCCTGAACGGAGTGATAATTGTTCAAGTAACTGAACGATCAAGGACCTGAGCGTGTCCGACATGCTCGGACAGAACGGAAAGAGGCGGGGCGTTACAGGTCTCTAATCCGAAACACGTCACACCGAGCTCAAATAAACACCGGAGACGAGAAACCCTAAAGGAGCGGTGGTCAAAGCGTTGCAGCAGACGGCGAATTCCCTCGATGGTTCCGAGACGTGGTGACGATACTCGCGGAGACAAAAAACAATAAAGGGTCCGGTAAACCTAAAGCACACACGGTTCCTCTCATAACCAGCTTCGTCGTCGTCACCGAACGACTCAACTACCTGACTTCCTCTCAAAGCCCATTTATCTCCCCCTGTCTCGGCGTATTATTTATTCAGCTCGTATTTATTTATTTATTCGGCTCCGAAGCAGTCTGACCTCGAGAACTTCCTCGGTTCTGGAGCTCGTACCTCCGCGGGGCTTTTGGCACGGCCTCAAACCTCGGTTAGACTCACGGACCACCGCGCGCCGGTGCGTCGCTCTCGAGGGTGAACCCCAAGCTCCTGGCCTCTGGCCACCGGGATGTTTTCTTTCGGGTTTTTTTTTTTTTTTTAAACACGGGGAATTTCCTTTTCCAAATATTTCGAAATTTGCCGAGCAGCGGGATGGCTCACTGAAGTCCTTCCAACACCCTTCGTTCGAGAGAGAGAGTAAATACAGCGAACGTTACCCTTTCTTTGGGGGTAGAAGGGGGACACTTAACACTTGGCTGTTGATTAAAAAAAATATATATTTTTTTTTCACGTTTCAAAAATAAACATTTTTTACGGAGACACCCCGGCACACCTGTACCCTTCGAGGTCAGACGTTCCCTCACTGGATTCTCGTGAGAAGGGAAACGAAGCATGTGTGCACAATTAATACAGCTCGATAACATTAATCAGTAACAAACACCTTAATCTTTACAGTCTCATCGGCCAACACCGACGCTCAGTTGGCACTTAAATCATGAACAAAACAACCACTTTACATGACCCCGGTATCGTCCGGTGACCATGTGGGTCCCTTTTCCACAAAAGAACAAAATATTAGGAACACTTCACACACACACACACACACACACACACACACACACACACACACACACACACACACTAACCAACATCCAGGTGTGTGTGTGTTGAGAAATGACCCAAAATGCCTGTTTCTTTAAACAGCGATCTACTTTAAAAACATTATCCATCTTGTGGAGCTTGGTTATGGCAATGGGGGTTAAAAGCTTGGTTATGGCAATGGGGGGGGGGAGGTTAAAAGCTTGATTATGGCAATATGGGGGTTGAAAGCTTGTTGTGACGATTGGGGGGTAAAAGCTTGGTTATGGCAACTGGGGGATTTAAAAGCTTGGCAAGCGCACCTGGGGGTTAAAAGCTTGGCAATGGCAACTGGGGGTTAAAAGCTTGGTTATGTAATGGGGGTTAAAAGCTTGGCAATGGCAACTGGGGGGTTAAAAGCTTGGCAATGGCAACTGGGGGGGTTAAAAGCTTGGCAATGGCAACTGGGGGGTTAAAAGCTTGGTTATGGCAATGGGGGGTTAAAAGCTTGGCAATGGCAACTGGGGGGTTAAAAGCTTGGCAATGGCAACTGGGGGGGTTAAAAGCTTGGTTATGGCAATGGGGGGTTAAAAGCTTGGCAATGGCAACTGGGGGTTAAAAGCTTGGCAATGGCAACTGGGGGGTTAAAAGCTTGGTTATGGCAATGGGGGGTTAAAAGCTTGGTTATGGCAATGGGGGGTTAAAAGCTTGGTTATGGCAACTGGGGGGGTGAAAGCCACGCCATAGTTTCAACCTCTTCAAAACTACAGGCCCAAACCTCCCTCTCACTCACACACATTAGATCAATAAATAAATAAAGAAACCAAAACACATCCTGAAGCACAATGTTCACACTGTTTTTAAACACACACACACACACACACACAAGGAGTAAAGTACAGGTGAATAAACTAGAGCTGAACTCCAGCTAAGTGGAGGGCTAGCCTAGCGGGCTAGCAGTTCACAACAATGCAGAACTGGCTCTCACAACACACACACACACACACACACACACACTCTCTCACACACTCCAGATCACCTCACACCTTCTCGAGCAGTTTAAACACCCGGCATGTTTCCCCCAAGTGAGCGGGGGAGAGAGAGAGAGAGAGAGGAGAACCGCGCGGACTTTTCACTGCGGTCCTGGAACTCTCCTCCTCTCCTTTCCTCTCCTCTCAGTCAGCTCCGGGTGAAGACACGGGGAAAGACTCTTCCTCTCACACTCACTCTCTCACACTCACTCTCTCTCTCTCTCTCTCTCTCTCTCACACGGGACATTTGTGGACTCACCGCGTATTTGCCAACAGAAAGTACACAAGAGGAGAGTCCGCAGCACTGCGCCCATGTTGTTCCTCCCGTGTTCTCGCCGCCTGTGCTCCCGGCGGCTCATCGCATGGCTGCGGCGCGGCGGTTCTCTTCTCCTGCGCTGGTGCGGTGTCCCTCGGGACTCGGCCACTTCCAGTTGTCGGGAATTCGCTGTCGTTTATAACGCGGAGGTTATTCGACGCTCCATTCCCAATCCCATTATCTGTCTCTCTGAGAGTGAGTGAGTGAGTGTGTGTGTGTGTGTGTGTGTGTGTGGTGGCGCTGCGATTCCGAAATGGTTCCCTGACGCTGCGCCGCTTCCGAGTCCGTATCCTTCCGCCGGGAAAGAGAGAGAGGCGGGGGGACATGTCACCCCTCCTCCTCGTCCTCGTCGTCCTCCGCCTCCTCCAGGACTATTCTCTGTGTAGGGAGACACTCGAACGCCTGCTATTGTTGTAACGTTCTTGTCGTCGATGATCTCAACACGGTTATCGAGGTCCGATCACGCTGAGAGTAATCCTGCACCGCAGGAAATGACCGTGTTTAGTTGTTTAGGAATTATTTTCAGTAGCTTTCAGTCAGCGCGAGACGCATTCCAGCGGGACTACTTTTTCACGGAATGAGCGGTGAAGCGGCTCGGCGCGACTCGGCTCGGCTCGACTCGGATCGGCGCGACTCGGCTCGACGTACTGTATTAAATCCTCGGGGTTGTGTACATGAATAGATGAATGTTTAAGATGGTGCTGTTTGTGACTGCTTTCTCACTTTTACAAATAAAATGAACAAATCCATCGGATGAAATGAAGTGAGATCGATTTTGAAAAATGAGCCAGTTCAGCCATGTATACTTTTGTTTGTTTGTTTGTTTGTTTGTTTGTTTTTGTCTAGTCAGCTAGTTCAAATGTACACATGTAATGAATATCTTTGATAGAGCATGTGGCTTATTCTATTACTATCACGTCACTATTGAATAAGAAGATACCTTCACGGAATTTCTAATGGTTTCCATTACAAAAACCATCAGAGAACCATGAAAACCATTACCATTATTGGTCCTTAATGGTATCCACTAGACATAACATGCCACCAATAGAAGGCAACGAATTACCATTAAAAACAGAGAGGGACCGTTACAGTTCCCATTATAACCATTTAAACCATTACAAATTCTATGAGGGTTCCTATTGTTGTTCTTTTCTTTCTTTCTTTGGTCAGCAGGGCTGTACACTATGGTTGAATAATACACACTATATTGCCAAGGATATGTGGACACCTGAGCATCACACCCAAACTGTTGTTACTACGTTTCAAGCACACAAATGTATGGAACGTCTTTGTGTGCTGTAGCATTACAATTTCCTTTTGCTGGAACTGAGAGGCACAAACCTGTCCCAGCTTCACAATGTCAATGTGCACAAAGCGTGCTCCATGAAGACATGGTGTGTGAAGGTTAGAGTGGAAGAACTCGAGTGTCCTGACCTCAACCCCACTGAACCCCTTTGGGATGAACTGGAACACCGACTGCACCCCAGACCTCCTCAGTACCTGATCTCACGAATACTCTTGTAGCTGAATGATCACAAATCCCCACAGTCACGCTCCAAAATCTAGTGGAAAGCCTTCCCAGAAGAACGGCGGTTATTATATCAGCGAATACAGGGGGACTAAATCTGAAATGGGACGTTCAACAAGCACGTATGCTTGTCGGTTTCCAACATACTGGATTTATGTATAGTGTATCATTTGGTGTTGTATAGACTACTGATATCTCATACTGTGACATATGCAAATGTGTTCTTAGTAAATCCTATAAATGTGTGGTGAGAGGTCCTGACCAAGCTCAGAGCTGCTGCTGTGTTTATGCGACTTAAAAAAAAAAAAAAAAAAATCACAACCACATTCTCTTACAAAATCATTCTGACCTTTCAACCGTGTAACGGTTCATCAGTGTGTATTGATATTATGCTATTTGTTTACATCATTAAGTCTATATTACAACACGTTGTCAGAACACCAGTCATACCTGCCTAGAAGTTAGAGTTAGGCGTCCATATATTCATGCTTTTTCACATATCTTAATGCTGGCGCTATTTTGTGATAAAGTCATTTAGTAATAAAGTAGAGAAATATATTATTATCGTTGTTGTTTTGTTGTTGTTAGAGTAGTACAATAACATTATTATTATTCTTATAGCATTATTGGTAGTTTTGCCATTTTTTTTACCAGAGCCTTCAAACATTCCTTCAAAGAATTAACGTTTTTATTCTTGCCAGAGAAAATAGTAGCCTACATTAAATTCGAATTGTTGTTCAAAGCAACCACTCACAAAAACAAGACCGAACCATCACCATCTTATATATATATATATACACAGTGATATTAAAATACAAAAAGCAATTCAAGTAAAACATGAAAAGATTTGTGCAACTAAACCGAGTTCCTTAAAATGGAGCACAGGAGCAGGAAGGCGGCTGTAGGTTCAACTGAGTGACTGCTGCCACCTTTGGTCAGAAATTGTAAATACAGCTCATTCGATGTTTCAATGTACAGTATGGCAAGCGTGTTTTCATACAGTTTGTAACAAGGCCTTGTTTGACTTCACTTCTTCATCTAAGTTGCCATCATAAGGCCCACTGTATAAGTATACCTTAATAGACGTAATAGAAGTTAAGTAGACGTACACCCCTGTCTAGTGCTGCAGGTTGTTTGACTTAGTTGATATTCACATTCCCCAAAATAATGAGTGGAAGTCGACAAAGGCATGTTACAAACCATACCGGAACACAGCGAATATTGAAAATGACATTTACCATGCATGCTCTAGAGTTAACAAGAGTAGCTCACCTCACACACACACGTCTGCACACACGCCTGCACACTCACAAACCTGCTCGTTAAGAAAGTATTCATGTGAAAATAGTGCACATCCAATGTAATTTACCACCAAGAAAGTAGTATTTGTTTAGACACAAAACAGAAATGCGGCACAATGTGTACACTGCATCAGAGACTTTCCTACGGATCAGGGTCATCAATGTAAATACATCGCTACAACATAGTGGAAAATAAAATCACAACGATTCGATGTACAGCAAGTAAATACGGTTTGAAAAGCTGCTGTTTTTCCGGTAAGGAAGTCCTGAAAGGATATGGCCATATAAAGGTGCTTGTGGACGTCTGATGAACAGTACTATCTTTCTCAGTATATCCTGTCTTTTATTTCTTTATTAACACCCTGCACTAAAGGCATTAGTCACCCGAATTGTACTGTATCGCAACGAAAACCAACCGACTATGTTTCATCTGATGTGCAACTGAATAATAGCTTTGACTTGGTTAAAGCGGTGGAGTACTGGCTTGCTAGTTGCATCGTTTAACTTCAAACCTAAATCAAGTTCTACACAAACACGCCAAAGTGACTGAACAAATGAAGCCTCTGAAAGGAGGGATTTGATTATGCAGCGGTTCTTATATCAGCTTAATTATTGATTGACTGGTCTTACACAGAGAGAGGAAATGTTAATGACTGATGCATTGCCATAACAAAGAATGTCCAACAGTTTTCTAGTCCTAAATTTTGAAGCTTCCTGAGGTCTTTGTATTGCTTTTCATTCCCCGCAACCCTTAAACTCTTCCTTAGCCTCCATCTTGTTACATGCCTCTAGCAGTTACAGCATCTTATAAGAGGGGAGCATGTGACTCTTCTCAACCCGAAAGGTCCTACATATCAAAATATTTTGTTTTAGTGAGCAGACGGGGGAAAAAATACATTTCGATATTGAATGGGATTGTCTCTTCGATCATCAAGGATTTGGCTGAGCTTTAGATCTCATAGTGAAGGTCGTTGAGCTCCAGTCTCGTGTAGTGTCTCCTGTCAAAGGATTCCATGGCTCTGCGGCCCACGATGGCCACGACAAACGTGAGAATGATGAGTGTGAGCACGACCAGCAAAGCCAGGCTATTCTTCCACATCAAATGTGACCCCTTAGCCTTATCTGAGGCAGAGGATACTGCTGGAGGGTCAGAACCTGAATCTCCATTTTTCACATCATTCTCCATCTCTACAACAACTATAGTTGTCCTTTCAGTGGTAGTTGTGGATGTAGTGGTTGTAGTAGTTGTAGTGGGAGTAGTAGTTGTGGTCGTAGAGGGTGTAGTAGTTGTGGTCGTAGAGGGTGTAGTAGTTGTGGTCGTAGAGGGTGTAGTAGTTGTGGTCGTAGGGGGAGTAGTAGTTGTGGTCGTTGGGGCAGTAGTAGTTGTGGTCGTAGGGGTAGTAGTAGTTGTGGTCGTAGGGCGTAGTAGTTGTGGTCGTAGGAGGAGGAGTGGTAGTTGTAGTGGTAGTAGTTGTGGTAGTAGTTGTAGTAGTAGTTGTAGCTGTACTAGTGGTAGCAGTAGTAGGTATCATAGTTTTCTGTGTGGCTTGTTTCTGTAAGGTTGGAATCTCACCTACTTTAGCAGTGGATTTCCCATGGGGCTCTGGCTTTTTTGGTGGCCTGATCTGCTTTTTGGAAGGTCTGATTGGATTTGGGGGTGGCTGTGGTTGGACTGGATGTGTAGTTGTTGTTGTACTCGTTGTGGAAGGGACCTTTGTGGTTGTAGTTGTGGATTGCGTTGTTGTTGTTGTTGATGTAGTGGTTGGCATGATTTCAACAGGCATCGTAAGGAGGATAATTGCCAGCTCTGTGGGCGCTATGGTGGAGGTGGTTGCCGTAGTCGGAGCCGTGGTTGTAGAGGACTGCGTGGTACTTGTCGCAGTGGTGGGCTGGGTTGTGGTTGTTGTGGTTGTTGGTTTCATGGTTGTCGATGTAGATTGAGTAGTAGTAAGTTGTTTTGCTACTGTAATGGGCATTGTGGGTACTCTCTCCTTTTCTTTTGCCAAAGGGTGTGTCAAACCTTTTAAAAAATAAACCATTAGTACTAGTTACATACGCAACTGTGGTTCTATAAACACATGTGAAGACAGTGAGAATCATCTGTGTAACTTCTTAGGTGCGTGCACATACTTGCTGTAACCTTCCAACAAATATGTCACAAAATGACGTATGACACAGTGTCACAGTGCAATAAATACCAGTGTCAGTTGGCGATTCATTCCAATGGGCTTTCCTCATGTTGATGAATGACAGGACGTGTGGTCAGGCCCTTCTCACTTCTCACAATGGACATGTCTCGGTTTATGGCATTTGGGTTCCAGCTGTAAGTTGATAACCCACTTCTGAAAAGATTGTAGTTCCAGAAAATCTGGGCAATTACTGTTGTGGCTGCTATGAACAATTTTAGCACTCTTAACAGTACCACACATAGCAACCTGTCTTAATCTGAATGGCAGGCATAATAATGTCTAGCACTCTTAGTAAATCTAGCTTCAGAATGATGAATTGTGTGGGCTGTGTCTTTTTCTATGGGAGACCAAGAGTCGAAATGTGTTCGACAGAGGTGTTGTGAACGGCCTTCTCCTTTTTGCAGGGGCCAGTCATCCAAATGCTGCAGTTTTCTTAAGCCTCTGGCCATCGGGGAGACAAAGGTCTCTTGCATATGTCACGATAACACCTGTGGTGCTAATATGAGGTGAAGGGTCGAACCTGAACTTTAAAGCCAAACCTTAAAATCATCTGTGTACTGGAGCAATGGGGACATATTAGGAAAAGGGAAAAACAGGCGTAGCACAGGTCCACCAACGTGAATCAGTCTTGTTTTTGCAAGCCATGGATTACATCTGATAACTTTAACAAGATGGCTATTTAGGAACCAGTTCAACTGTTGTCCCTTTTCTGGACAGAATGAACATCTGGTGTCCTTAAATCCTGAGACGGTTGGGGCCCAGCGACAGACCTGACATTATAATCAAGCCTAACTGATCTGATGTAGTCACTGTTCAATGGCCAATGTTTTTGAATGTTTTTTGACCCTTTGGAAAGTTGGGGGAGGGTATTTAGGGCCTGTCCCACAAGATTGATGGTGGGGTGCTCAGATATCTGCTACATGTCCCTGCCTAAGATTTATGCAATGTAGGAAAGACCTTTGTGGGCATTTGACCAGTTTGCATTGACCTTGAAGTACCTAAAATGCTTTTTTTGTTATTCTGAAACCTGCACTCTCCTCTCCAGGGCCTCTTTAGAAGCACGCCCAAACACCAACCCTTTCAAAGGTTTGATTAGCACACATCCAGCCTCGACAGTAGGATCAACCTCTGCAGACTGGAGTGATTGTTCCAATGCTAGCAATAAACCAGCTAACATATTGCCAAGGTTGGCATGTGGCCCAGCCTGACAGCTTATGATCCAGCATGTTACCTAGAACACACTACAGGCATAAACCTGCCAGCCGAGCGTGCCACCTCAGAGCGGGGGAATTGTTGGCCGGACACTGCAAGATGGTCAAGGTCAAGGCAGCGAAGACGTATCGCGTGCTTCAGGGGGTGTAGCCACTGACTACACAGGTATGATTTGGATAACCACTTATTCACGTACTGTGAAAAGTATGAGGGATCTATTGTGTGGAATCAACTACAGCTCCAGGGCTACATGTTAGCAGCAATCAAGCAACTTAGTCATTTTAATAGTGAACAAGGCACGGTATATCTTCTTGGCAGATCCTGAGCAGAAAAGTAATGCAGAGGGAGAACCCAACCCAGCTGGAAAACTGAGACGGTAGCGATGCTAACAAAGGAATGCTGACTTGAAGCTTGAAGATGCCACAGAGATCCGTCGTGTTTCACTAGAAAATATACTCACCGCAGCAGAAGACATAACCTGAGTGTATTGCCAGCTTTGGAGGACAGGTCACCTGTAGCTCTGACCATAGTCACTAGCTGCTAAGTGGATAGCTCTATATGGTGCACGTGTGGTCCGACATATGCAATAAACTCTATTTATTGCAAACACTGGATCATATGCCATTTTGTTGGAAGGTGTTGGTATGCAGTGTGCACACGCACAAGGTATAGAGGTGACTCTGAATACCCCTGGCAGATAACAGGGGTCAAATACCAGTAGTAATCGCTACCAAACATCAAAACCAAGAGTTAATCTAAAACAATTCATTTAAATACTGTTGTATCATTTGTTAAAAAAAAAGAAAAAAAAAGTTATAGATTAACCAGTTACTGATAAGGCTAAGGTCCTTATCTCTCGCCATAGGCATCCTGCACACTTTGAGGTTTTCCGCAATCCTCAATACAGTAGGAAAAACTTTAAACTGTGTAGGGCAGTGGGTCCCCTGGACTGGAGATACGAACCAATGCGATAATGTGCTATTTTGCTTTTACTGGAGAAACATTACCTTTGAATATATCGTAAGTGTTAGTCCCAGGCGTGGCCGACATCAGAGGGCAGTCCTGCTCAGTTTCACAATGAAACAGGTAGCAGTTCTCACTACCATCTTGGCCTGATGGCTTATACACCACCATGTTGCACTTTATACCTATGAGAGAGGCAGAACGGTAGTTACCGCATGTCTGTAGGGTGCATTCTCAGTACAAAAACGGATGATCGCTAAAGTTTCATACTTGGGGCACATGCAATCACAAACAGATATGGCTTGATCAAAAATATGAAGAGTAACAACCACGTCCTCAGTGGCTTAAATATATAAAAAAAAAAAAAATAAATAAAAACAACCAAACATCCATCTAGTACAGGGGTGTCAAACCCATTTTAGTTCAGGGGCCACAAACACCCTAATTAGATATCAAGTGGGCTGGTAAAATTATAGCATAATTACCTATAAATAACAAACAATAAGTCCATGTTTTTCTCTTTGTTTTCATGCAAAGAAGGACAAGTACATTAGTAAAATCTTTATATTTAATGAAAAATCCTTTTACAAAACGTCATGAACAACATCAGATTTCTTAAGACAAACGTGCAATTTGCTTCTGATTATCACGTTGCGCATTGCTGCCATCTGCTGTTCGGTCTGAGTTCCAGAATTGTGCCGCGATCTTCTACTTTGACTACAACAGTGCGCCCCTAGCGGAAAATTTAGGAATAGCATCTTATTAAAAATTTCTAGTTCGCGTGTTTTATGCATTCTTTTCAATTTCAAAATTCATACCGCTGGCCGGATTTTACCCCCTAGCGGGCTGGTTTTGGCTCGTGGGCCGTACGTCTGAAACCCCTGATCTAGTACAACAAATACATGTTGGAACTCTGGAGGCACAACAAACCTATCCATATTACAAAGAATCTGATTAATGTTTGTAAAATTAAACAGTCAATTAACCAAAAATCTACAGCTGTCGCTGTAGTTCTAGTAGTTGTAGGTTCTTACTATAATAGCTCAGCTCATGGGGGAATCCAAGCGAAAGCAATTACCTGGTTTCAGCTCTACCGAGCAACAGGCCAGGATGCAGTCTCTTTCTGCCTCTTTCTTCCTAACATCCATTATGGTCTTTTGATGATCTAGAGCCTTGTGCACATTCACAATGGTGTCTCGATGCTGTCTGGAGTAACATGTCTCACCACTGGAGCCCAAAGCACATCTGCAAGCCTGGAGAAAGATCAGAGCTCCGAGTAGCAGCTTAGCCGCCCTGAAGGAGCGTCGATGGGCTGGGAACATGGCTTTTAGGTGCTCAGGAGATCCACAGGCTTCTCAGAGTCCTGATGGGAAAGGATTAAAAGCTGCTGGATGACGATTGGTAAGGCTTATGAAAGAAAATGTCTCCTGACACATTACGCACATAGCTCGATCCCTCATAATTCATTTGAATTGTATAGCGCCTGTCCTACACCCAAAAACTTTTTTCTTTTTTTTTTTTTTTTTACAAAAGAGTCAATTAAAACAATATATTCTCTAAAGTCATACTTTGTTTGGCTTATTTTTATGGTTCCAAACGACCTCAAGTACCTGCTGTACCCTCAACTTAATTCACTTCCTTTACACACCAAACGACAACTATAGAGCTAGCATACAGACCACACAGCAGTGAAAATGTAATCCTTTAAAGTGTTTGCATCTTCAGTAGTACACATTACATTATAGCACTGCATAGACATTTCATTCACATCTGCAGGTCATTCAAGAAAATAAAAGATACATCGAAACGAATCGGAGAAATTAGGTACCAACCGGTGTCTTGTATGCGTATGTACAATGCCATTAGACGGTCTCAAGTCCCCTGGGTCCACAGTTCATGTGCAGTCGTCTGTCTCAGTAGAACTTTGCTCCTTTTCCTGAAACATATTGCAGAAGTTATTGTAAGGGCTTGATACCTTACCGGTATCATAAATGTAGTTACTTATCAGTTTGGCTGATAAGTTGCAGTGTATTTGTGACCGTCTTTATGCTGTCATTTTGGGTTAATAGTATAAAATTGTGAATAGGACTATGTCGTACTGTATAGAAATTTGGATTTCCTAACTGGTTGTACTGGTCCTAATACTGGATATTGTATTACTGGACGTTTTAAAATGAACAGCTTTAGATCCGAGATTTCTTCCTGCATTTTGTCTTTGTCTATTACAGTTCAGATATAATGTTCATAGGTGTTGAAAAATAAAACACGTACTACGGTTAAGTTGAAAAGATTGCACTTAATACAGCACTTGAATAAATCTCTGGTCTGCGTTGTGATTTCTTGGCTTTACTGCATGCTGCCAGAGTTGGAGAACACCATGAGCATCCCGGTCACATCCACAGGCCCAGTTACATGGTAAATGAATAAGTGTTACTGCCAATCATTTCCTCAAGTACCCTTTAATATATACATAAGTTTATTATGCGCACCGACTTTATGACTTTTCCGGTCTTGAGAACATGACAAGTGCAATGGGGCGTCGAATCGACAAACTGCTCCGCGTAAAAACTACCGCGGTACACAGTTTTCCGGAACGAAAGAGCCGCACAGTCTTGCTGTGAACACAACTTTCCATTTGATCTCAAAGATGTGCCATAAGGCTGAGATCTGGAAATTGGCCAGATCACTATAACAACTCAATATCATGTATCTGAAGACATTTGGAGATGTTTCATGGATTTGCCAGCACTAAATTTGGTGCAAAAGGAACTCATCCACCCTGATAACATCTCTTTGTACTCCTCAATGTCTACTGCTTTCTGCACACCAATCTTAATTGGGGTTATGGCTGTTCCTTGACCCCTCTGATCCACTTGTTAATGATAATGAGTCTTTATTGGTGAAATTCTTTTCTTCGCATACCCCGGCATGTTAGGAAGTTGGGGTCAGAGCTCAGGGTCAGCACCTGGAGCAGAGAAGGTTAAGGGCCTTGCTCAAGGGCCCAATAGTGGCAGCTGGGCAGTGCTGGGGCTCGAACCCCTGACCTTACAATCAGTAACCCAGAGCCTGGCAGTGCTGGGGCTCGAACCCCTGACCTTCTGACCTTTTATCCACAAGATTGCTGGTCACGAGTAGTTTAGGAAGTCTACAAAACACCACTCTGACGGGTTTATACCACACATTTACTGTATATGAGGTCACATGACATATAGCTTGTTGGAATGTATATTTTTTCTCTGCATGCTTGGGTTATGTCTAATAAACTGCTAACTAGTGCGTATGGAACGTGGAGTTAGCTCATTGCATTTTAAGGACAGCGTCACCATCCCGTGCGGAAAACGTTGTTTGCTTGTACACCTAACACATTCAAAAGCAAAAGGAAAGAAACGCTCCAAACTAGAACACCCCCAAAAAAAAAAATAATAAAAAACCCTAATGAAACGTTGCACAATTATGTTCAATTAACAACAACTAACTTATTTAACATGCATTCACTGCAAAGAATTTCTGTAATACTATAGTGTTAAATGTGCTTTACTCTTCAATACTGTGATGTTCTTCATTTATACTATCGGAGGATCTTGATGTATAACTAAAGTAAACCTCCTGTAACTATATTGTAATAAGACAGTAAAACACCCATTGCGATGACTGTGAAACAGGCGTATGTGCCTGAAACAGCAAAGGAACCTTGTCTTATCAGGGGAAGCAAAAAAGAGTAAAGAAGTAGATAGCTTATAAGGAGTATGACTCTCAGATTCCGTCATTATTGTTCTCATTGTTCATTTTATTGTGTAACTTATGTCATGTTATACCTGTATACAAGGGCGTAACCGTGGTATGGCCCCCCCTCCCCCGGCCGCCAAACTTCCAAAGTTTGATACTGAAAATTTGCATATTTAGAAGCTAGTCTTAGGGTTACAGTTACTGTTTGAATTCACGTGATTTCTGAGTGATAGAAGTTCACACAGCATGGGGAAATAGTAGGGTGCTGTGGACGTCCTGTGGGCAGATGTGTTCTCTGCGAACAAAACGCTGTGCCTTACGTTTACTCGCATTTATAACAGTCTGTCACAACGTGAGGGTTCACACCGAACTCGGCGAGAGGATGTGCACGTGAACGGTCAAAAACTGGAACTGACGTTAGCCTAGATATTTAGGTATCTAGTTACTGACTGTCTGAATAAAAGCTTGTATGTTCTGCTGCACTTTTCTACGCTTGGCCGCTGTCTCCATTTCTTACAGACTGAACGGCTAAAATATATCAACCAACCTGCGTTGCGTCTGGGCGAAACCAAGTGTACAATTGGAGGGGGGGGCGTACCGATTTTCCTTAACAAACGGAAATATATATAAAAAAAAAAGATTAGACATAAATAAATAGATAAATAAAATAAATAGAATAGATGAAGAAAAGACAGATCTGTTGGCAGGGAAAATTAAAGCGGGATATACAGAAAATATTTTCTCCTGTATATTGGGTGGGACAGATTGGTATTTCCTCAACACGACCCCCCCACCCCCAAAGAGTGCGTGGTTACGCCCGTGCCTGTATACTCAAATTCTATTAACATTCACATTTATTTCATTATGCTGTTAACTTTTGCTATTAATTTTTTTCTTGTATTATTACAAAGACAGACCAACAATTGTGCCTAAATATTGCTGAACTGAAATGAAATAAACGCTTTTCATGAACACAACCACGTTTCACCATGTTAAGATTTTTAAAAATTGATTTAAAAGGATATCATTTACACTTGCGACATAATACACTATATGGCCAAAATTTTGTGTACACTTGACCCTAACATCATGAACATCTCATTCCTGCTTTAGTCCCCGTGTGTTTGCTGTAACAATAGGCTCCAGTCTTCTGTGAAGGCTTTCCACTAGATTTTGGAGCGTGACTGTGGGGATTTATGATCATTCAGCTACAAGAGTATTCGTGAGATCAGGTACTGAGGAGGTCTGGGGTGGACACTCGAGACACTCTACTCCAACCTTAACACTCCATGTGTTTTTTGTAGTTCCAGTGTAATGCTCCAAAGCATACAAAGACATTCTACACAATGTTGTGCCTCTAACTTTTATGGCAACTTTTTGGCAGAAGATCTGGCTATATAGTCCATCCATCCATTTATATACCACTACGCTACAGGGTCATGGGGAACATGGAACCCCTGGACAGGGTGCCAATCCATCGCAGGGCGCACTCACACACCCATTCATACGCTATGGACACTTTAGACACGCCAATCAGCCTACCATGCATGTGTTTGGACTGGGGGAGGAAACCGGAGTACCTGGGAGAACATGCAAACTCCGCACGCAGACACAGCGTCGTGGCGGTAATCAAACCCACAACCCCGGAGGTGTAAGGCGAGCGCCCTGGCTCTGGATCCTGAATCAATTCGTCTTGATTCTTTTTTTCTTTCCTGCAAATTTGTAAGTGAGCTTCAGCGAATCCTGGACTAGTACCGCTCCAACATGCGATGCAGGGTGACGATGAAGGCGAGCTCAGCGTTATAGGATCAGCACAGGGAAACGAGGAAACAAGGCAATGACTTTGATGCAGCCGCACACTGGTGCTGATGTTGACGCGTCGCTAGGATACAGAAGCATCATCCGTTATAAGACCATCACAGTGATGCAATCAGAATGAAATCGCCAAATGGCCAACTTACACCGTGTTCATTTCCTTATTAACAAACCGAGGCCGGCTTTTGTTCGTTTAAATCGAACCAAGGCTTTTCTAACACCTGCTAGCTTCGCTACTGGCCTTCTGCTTAAAAAAAAAACCCACCCCCCATAAAATAAATAAATAACTCAGGCAACTTACCTTCACTGAAATCACCAAAAGAGCTCGCAGGGGGACGAAACAGTCAACATCGTCATCCAGCAAATGATCTTATGCATCCCAGACAGCGACCTGAAGGAAAAACCCCTTATAAAGACCAAGCTTTCGTGAAGCTCCTTAAAGATGCCCACAAGGATGCTCAGCGTGGACTAAAATGGTGTCTTCAGGCACTGCATTACACTGAGAGCTCTCACACGGTTCAAACACCACGCATCAAATACAAGTTATTTATTCAAACAAACAAACAAACAAACAAACAAACCTAGGGCTTCCCGTTGTGCGCACAAAAGACCGAGAGAGGAAACCCAACGCGCCGAGCTATTAGGTAACACCAAACGGATAAAAAAGAAAAAATATATATATATACAGCAGGAAAATGAGCGCGCGATTAATTAGCGTTAGTGAGTAGATCCAAAGCAATCCTCACGGCTTCATCACGACTCTGACCCATTTTTTTTTTTTTTTTGGCTCTTTTGTCCCCAGTGATAGCAGCTGAGCGAAGACACGTGTTTACTGCAGAACCCGTATGTTCACTAAAGCAATCTGAGTGAATGAAGACACCACACAAAGAGGTGCTGAAGGAGGAGAGTATATCCAACCCCCCCACCACCACCCCACCTACCTACCAGCACCAAAGCCCCCCCCTCACCCCACCTACCTACCACCACCAACCCCCCCTGTCCCCCCTCCACCCCACCTACGTACCACCACCAACCCCCCACCTGTGAAATTATACAACCACAGAACCAAGCAGTTGTGTTTTTCATGCACTGCTAAGCATCATGTCTCAAAAGAACACCACTTCTTTATGGCCTTTCGTTCAGCACACTGCAGTCCATTGTGTGTAAGTGATATGCGGCTGTAACTGTGTAAGTGTAAGTGTGTGTTAGCTGGCACTCAGTCATCTGCCATAGATTTGCATAGAACAGATGGTGCCACACACACACACACACACACACACACACACACACACACACACACACACACACACACACACAAACACTTGTCAGTACACTGATGCACAGTTCATCAATGCTCAGAAATAAAAAATAAAAAAAACAGAGGTGCTTGTATTTATCCCTTAGTGTCATGGACTCCAATATGACAGTATATATCTATCGCTTACTCCTTTCTCAGGGTCACGGGGGAACCTGGAGCCTATCCCAGGGAGCATGGGGCACAAGGCGGGGTACACCCTGGACAGGGTGCCAGTCCATCACAGGGCACAATCACATACACACTCACACACCCATTCATACACTACGGACACTTTAGACACGCCTATCAGACTACCATGCATGTCTTTGGACTGGGGGAGGAAACCGGAGTACCCGGAGGAAACCCCCGCAGCACGGGGAGAACATGCAAACTCTGCACACACATGGTCCCAGTGGGAATCGAACCCCAGACCCTGGAGGTGTGAGGCGAACATGCTAACTATATACAGTGTGTGTGTGTGTGTGTGTGTGTGTATATATATATATATATATATATATATATATATATATATATATATATATATACATATATATATATATATATATATATATATATATATATACATACATATATATATATATATATATATATATACATATATATATATATATATATATATATATATATATATATATATATATATATATATATATACATACACACACACACACACACACACATATACAGACACACACACACACATAAAGCCAATTTTTTTTCACAGGCACAAAATAGGACAAACTAACAATCATAAATATTAGGATTCTTTGTAATACTTGGATGCAAATCTGTCACTGACTGCCTGAAGTCTAGAACCCATGGACATCATCAAATGCTGAGTTTCCTCCCTTGAGATGCTTTGCCATGCCTTTACTGGAGTCACCTTCAGTCGCTGCTTGTCTGTGGGTCTTTCTGCGGTCAGTTTTGCCTTCAGTAATTGAAAAGCATGCACAGATGGGTTGAGGTCATCGGACATTTAAGAACATTACTTTGCCTTAAGAAGCTCTCGCGGTATGTTTTGGGTCATTATCTATCTGTACTGTGAAGCGCTGTTCTATCAGCTTTTGCAGCATTTGACTGACTCGGAGAAGAAAGTACAGCTCCATACACTTCCGAGTTCATCCTGCTACTTCTATTAGCATTCACATCATCAATAAACACCAGTGACCTGATTCCATTAGCAGCCATACATGCCCATGCCATAACACTACCTCCATCATGTTTGACACATGATGTGGTATGTGTTTCTTTTCCTTCTCCATATTATTCTCTTCCGATCATTCTGGCCAGGCTTTTTTATTTTAAAGAGGTTTTCTAGCAAAGTCTAATCTGGCCTTTCTGTTCTTGAGTGTTTGCATCGTGAGGTAAACGGTCTGTATTTACATTCACGAAGGTGTCTCTTGATGGTACACTCTGACAATGACACGCCTACCCCCTTCCAGAGTGTTCTTGACTTGGCTGGATGCTGTGAAGGGGTTCTCCTTCAACAAGTAAAGAATTCTATGATCATCCACTTCCGTTGTCTTCTGTGGTCTTCAGGGTCTTTTGGTGTTGCTGAGCTCGCCAGTGCATTCCTTCTTTTTGAAAAGGTACCAAACTGTTGATTTGGCCACTCCTAAACTTTCTGCTCTTTCTTTGATAGGTGTATTTAATTTTGTTTTGTTTTTCCAGTCTAATAATGGCCACCTTCACTTACACCAACCCCTCTTTGGACCGCATATTGAGTGTTCCAATGAACAGCTACCGAATGCAAATCGCAAAACACTTGCAATCAACACCAGACCTTCTATCTCTTTAATTGATCATGACCGATTTGTGTGTATGACCAACCCTCAGATATTTTCATGAGGTCTAATCTAGCGCCTTTGAAAGAAAAAAAGTTTGGACACCCCTGCATTAGAGCTTCTTTATCAGTATGACTCAGATGCGTTAGCTGCCTCCAGGTGACGACCCTGTAGATCTCGGTCACCAGTGATGCCACTGTCGGTCAACTCAATGGTCAGACTCAAACATGTACGGCGTAGCTCCAGAACGCACAGCATTTTGTCATGTAGGATACTGTGCTTGTTTAAAATCGGCAGGCGTGGGTGACGGTGGCAGTGAGAGATCCTCCTCAAACCCTACCGAGGCAAGCACTTCAGCACGCCGTCACTCTGACTTCCTGTTTCAAAAGGAAATACATCACTGTACGGAATCAAATCACGGCTCTCGGTCCGTTTCATGTGGACTTGAAGTTACACGCTGTTCCATTACAATAGTGTGATGTGTATTTGAATTTGGTGGTCCCCACATGGCTTTGAGCAATTACCGTGACCAAAGTCGAGAGATGAACGAACAAAAACAGAGACACTGCTAAACACCAAGTTGAGTTTTATTGAAATTCGCCACACCACAGGAAACCAAACAAGATAACAAAAAAGTTTCGAGAAACTGGAGCTAGGTCAGAAAACAAGACTTGGTGAATCTAATGAAAGTTTGAACAGGTTCAAATAAATGCTCCGATACACGAACGTCATAAAACTGTTCGTCTAGTCAAGATCATCCATCCATTTTCTCCTCGTGTCTTTATTTAAGCTGTACTCTCTGTTCTGCTTGAAGCTGCTCTGTAAGATTGTTTCATCAATACACTGTAACGAAGATCGTCTCAAAAGGCCAGTAGAGACATGTAGAGAGAACTCAGAGGAGAACATGAAAAGCTTTAAGACTGCTGATGGATTAACCTACTTTTTCAAATTTGAAATCCTTTCAGTTCATCTGAACATTATCACAGAACTCCCTGTGGGACTGATATTTATAGATGGAGTGCCGTTTTGAGCATTTTCAAAAGGCGTAGATGTTCCACGTACAGTCTACATGTGTCAAAAATAGCAGCTTTAGAAACATCCATATAGTCTGTTTATTCCATATCCATCATGTCCTCGTCACCGCCACTTTTCTTCTCTTTCTTCTTGGCAGCAGGAGTTTGTTTCTTCTTTGGTGCTTCTTCAACTTTAAAGAAAGAGGTCAAGTTAAAGCGTTATTTCTTACACGAACACATAACTGCGTACATAGCCCTAAGGACAAATACAGTGGCTCTTAGCTGATACGTTCTTTAGACTTGAACGGAAACATACTCACTTCATCATGTTTGTTTTTGTGTGTGTTTACACTTGCCAGAAGTGGAAGGTCGTCATGACGAAAAAAAGTTTTGATGAATGTGTACTGAATGTATATTCATGGTTGCCATTTGTATTAAATGTCTTCCCCTGAGTAAATAAGACGTATGTGAAAATTCAAGCTCTATCAATAAAAGAACAACGTTCTAAGAGAGAAATCTTTTTTTTTTTTTTAAAGCATAAGAGAAGGACTAAATGCCTACAGTGCCCTCCAAGGGTATATTTTACAAGGGCATTTCAATTTCAAACACAACAGAGGTTTATAGAAAAAACAAACAAAAAAAAAAACCTTTGTTAAGTATAGGTGTGCAACAATTATCAGCACCCCTATGAATTCATATGAAGAAAATATATTTTAAGTATATTACCAGTGACATTTTACCTTTTTTTTTTTTTTTAAGTACACCCGGGTGACTAGGAACAGGACCATGACTCAACCATGACTTCCTGTTTCATAGGGATATAAATATGAGGTAACACACAAGCCAAATTCACTTAATCATTCATAACAGTGGGTAAGACCAAGGAATAAAGCTGTGATGTGCGGCAAAACGTTGTTGAGCTTCACAAAATGGGAAGTGGCTATAAGAAAATAGCACAAGAATTGAAAATGTCCATTTCCACCACCAGGGCAATAATTAAGAAGTTCTAGCCAACTGGAAAAGTTATGAATCAATCTGGAATTGGACGTGTGTCTGTATCGTCTCAACGCTCTGTGAAGAGGACGATTCGAGTGGCCACAAAATCTCCAAGGATCACAGCTGGAGAATTGCAGACGTTAGTTGTGTCTTGGGGTCAGAAAGTCTTCAAAACTACAATCCGAAGTCTCCTACATCACCACAAGTTGTTTGGAAGGGTTTCAAGAAAAAAGCCTCTACTCTCATCCAAAAACTAACTTGAGCGTCTTCAGTGTGCCAGACACTACTGGACCTTCAGATGGGATCGGGTTCTATGGTCAGATGAAACCAAAATAGATCTTTTTGGTAATAAACACCAGAGGTGGATTTGGTGCACACAGAGAGGTAGACATATGGAAAAGTACCTCATGCCCACGGTTAAATATGATGGAGGCTCTTTAATGTTTTGGGATGTTTTTCTACCAGATGACCTGGACATTTTGTTAGGATAAAAATCATCATGGACTCAAATATCAACAGATATTAAATGAAAACCTGACTGCCTATGCCAGAGAGCTTAAAATGGGCCGTGGTTGGATCTTCCAGCAGGACAATGATCCAAAACATACATCAGAATCAACACAGAAATGGTTTACTGACCACAAAATCAAGGTCCTGCCCTGACCATCCCAGTCCCCTGACCTGAAACCCATAGAAAACCTGTGGGGGGAACTGAAAAGGAGATTCCACCAGTGTGGACCTCGATATCTAAAGGATCTGGAGAGATTCTGTATGGAGGAATGATCTCAGATCCCTCGCCATGTATTCTCCAACCTCATCAGGCATTATAGGAGAAGACTCAGAGCTGTTACTTTGGCAAAGGGAGGTAGCACAAAGTATAGACTAAAAGGGTGACAATAATTGTTGCACACCTATAGTTAACAAAGATTTATTTTTTTTATAAACCTGTGTTCTGTTTGCACTTGTTTCATATCCATAAGAGCAGAGTATTTTTGTGAATTTTTTTTTAAACAAAAGATCGAAAGGTTCAACAATAAATACATTATTTCACAACCTTCTTTGGTCATATTTACCAAGGGTGCCAATATTAGTGGAGGACACTGTATCTAATACACACCCATACTGATGGATGTGGCTTTTAACAAAAAAACAACACAATAAGCAAGGTTGCCTGAGGAAGCAAAATACAGCAAATAACGAAAAGGGGAGTAGAATACAATCATTTCTATATGTTCAATCTGTATCCGTTCTTTAATTAAAAACCGCTAAAACTGTTATTGTCCGCAGAACAAACATAGATTTTTTAAAAAATGTATAAAACAACCATTCAAATCCTGAATTCTCAGCATTTTATCATTTTCCATTTCCCAGCCTCAACAGTATAATGGGAAACATTAAAACTGAAATTTAAAAAAATTAATAAAAACTTTTTTAAAACTTAGAAGATATAAGATATATTATAAGAACATATAAGGAGCTGAACTGGGAAGAAGTAGGAAAAACCCACGCTGCGTCCAAATGTATGTGGACACCTGACCATCACACCCACACAGCTGTATAGAACGTTGTTGTGTGCTGTAGCGTTACAGTTTCCCTTCACTGGAACTAAGAGTCTCAAACACTGTTCCAGCATCACAACGTCCCTGTACACAAAGCGAGCTCCATGAAGACATGCTGTGTGAAGGTTGGTGTAGAAGATCTCGAGTGTCCTGTACAGAACCCTGACCTCAACCCCACTGAACCCCTTTGGGATGAACTGGAACACCGACTGCACCCCAGACCTCCTCAGTACCTGATCTCACTAATACTCTTGTAGCTGAATGATCACAAATCCCCACAGTCACGCTCCAAAATCTAGTGGAAAGCCTTCACAGAAGACTGGAGCTTATTATAACAGCAAACACACGGGGACTAAATCTGAAATGGGACGTTCTACAAGCACACATGAGTATTATGGTCAGGTGTCCACAAACGTTTGGCCGCTTGGAGTGTAGATAAAAGGAAAGGATATATGTATGGCAACCTGCCAGAAATAGCAGTGACCAGGTTGATTAATGAAGTAAATTTATTGAGCCCACAATATCATTGTTTTTACTAAGCACTGTTGGTTCAAACGGTCCAGTTGTGTCCAACTGTGGAAACAAATGTCCCATGCTGAAGAAAAGGTGATGGATTAACAATAAAAGCTGAATTGCGATTGGTCTGATTTAAGGGCAACATTAGAGAAATTCCTTTTTTTTTTTTTAGAATTCAACTTGACAATCTGAAAAGCGATCAGAAGTATGTTTGGCTCATGAAATTTCCCCAAATATCCTCTTCAAATATCATTTAGATATAGCGAAAACTTACATTAGACTTACATCCCTGACATTGTAGTTTATCCGAAACTCATTTTCGTATCTTTCATACACCGACTTCTCCAGCTCCGGCAAGTGTAAAAACATTTCTGGGTGATATTTAAGACAATAAAAAAAAAAAGTCTTTTCAAAATTCCTCTGTAGAACTACCTTCCATGCCTGCTTTTTCTTTCTCCATGTGGCGCAGTTGTTTCAGCAACTTTCGTCTCTTCTTCCCAGACAGGGTGACGTTCGCCCTGGAGCTGGTGCTGGAAAAAACACGATACAGTCTTCTTACACAATCGCACGACCAGTATCTTAATCTTAACTGGTAACTACACTGGACCTCTTTAGCATCTTTAGTATGACGTGGACTGACCAACCTCCTCTTTTTCAGGTGGTGTTTAGTTATGAGACCTTCATCCACCACGGCTCCGACAATGCGATGCTTCTTCCTCTTCTGCTTTGTCAGAACCCTTCGCCTCTTGAAAAGATTCTTCCCTAATTCCTGCGGGAAAACCACGCAAAGCACAATGAGTGACTACTACATGGACTGAAGCTGGCAAACTCTGACAGTGTTTAAGAAGACTCGCAGACTGGGATCTTTGCTACGGACATTAGGAACGGGTTTTACTCGATTGGCTCAGGGTCCTCGCGTTAGTGGAGAACAAGAACGAACCCCGAGGACCGCACGATGCAATGCGTTGTTAATGTTGCGTAAGCCAGATCATGACACATTTATACACTCGGTTGACTGTAAACACAAGTGCAGAACTGCATTCTAACCGTAGGACGTTTTTAATGAGATGACGGAAAAGGGGACGTTTAATTACAAACTGTAAACCCTAAGTGGTGTCAGGTAGGCAGACGTAGTTATAGTTTTATTTTTACTGTTAGGATGTCATTAGGATGCAGGACGATGGCGTGTTCCGAGCAAACACCACCACGGTTATCTTCATAACGACTGGCGTGCAACAGCTAAGTGTTGTTGAGGCACAGCACCAGCAGGTTTCTGCCTTTAATAAAGAACAAGGAAACGGTTTAACTGCTAACGATCCGTTTGGAGACAATTCGGCCGCGCAACACGAGCTGAGGAGGAAAACACAAGCCACGTTTTAAAAATTAAAAAAGACTTCCAGAATAATTTCTTAATATTTTGAGGAAAAAGGGATAATATATGATATTATAAGAAAAAAAAGGCTCAATATTTCGAGGATAAGTTCATAATATTTCGAGGATAAAGTTGTAATATTTCGAGGATAAAGGCGTGATATTTCAAGGAAAAAGTGGTCATATTTTGAGAATAAAGGCAGACTATTGTGACAGTAAATTTGTAATATTTTGAGAATAAATTCGTATAATTATGACAAAAAAAAAGTTGTAGTATTTCGAGGATAAAGGCGTAATATTTCGAGGATAAGTTCATAATATTTAGAGGATAAAGGCGTGATTTTCAAGGAAAAAGTGGAAATATTTTGAGAATAAAGGCATACTATTTTGACAATAAGTTTGTAATATTCTGAGAATAAATTCACAATATTTTGAAAATAAAATCGTAATATTTTGAGAATAAATTCGTATAATTATGACCAAAAAAGTTGTAATATTTCGAGGTTAAAGGCGTAATATTTCGAGGATAAGTTCATAATATTTCGAGGATAAAAGTTGTAATATTTCGGGGATGAAGGCGTAATACTTCGAGAATAAAGACGTAACATTTCAAGGGGGGGAAAAAATCCGATTACAATGCGACCTTTTTCTCGTAGCATTATGATTTCCTCTCCCAAAACGTTTCAGCTTTTCCCCCACAACATTACGGCTTTACTCCCGAAACACTACAACTTTTTTCTCTCCGAATATTCCGACTTTATTCTCCAAACCATAACAAACACAGGATGAATTGATTTCTTCCTGAATTCAAGAGTTTCAGGGTGATTTCTTGTACAGTTATATTGTGAGGGAGATTACTGCTTCATTACACGGTAACAACATTTTGATGTGTCCTCAAAGTAAACACCAGGAACTCATGGACTTCCACATGGACAGCTTTCCCCTTAATTCTAGTCAACTGGACACTTGATCAATAAAACCAACCAATCAATCTGAAGGCAACAATGACGTGTTCAATACTTTTGTGTCCTGCGTCATTCCTCTCTATTCCACACAACTTTATTGATGGACTTTAAAGTTGAGAATTCTTTATATTTCCAGATGTCTTGAGTTCATACCGATTGGAAATATATTTACACCCCCTGTAAATACAGTCCCTGGTCCATCCTGTTGCTGTGTTTAAAAGCTACTTGAACTAATGGTATATAACTGCAATATATATATATATATATATATATATATATATATATATATATATATACACTGACGGTATAAAAGACTAAAGAAACCTACTGTTTTTGGTCTGTTGATCTTCCCACCTGGAGCCATGCTTGCTACCAACGTGCGTACGGGTCGATGCGAGCCACTTCCGGGTCATATGTCGAACGAATATCACAATAAAAGTCCCTCACAAAGAGTAGGGGGGAAATAAATTCACCTATATGAATTTACACCGTGCAGGGTGTGTATAATATGATCCATAGCTCATGTAGTGCAGTTATCTGGAAAGCAGGAGCCATTCTGAATTGAGCTAAGTGTCTCCAAACACACGCTGATGACCTGTTCTGCTTTGGTTTACACGCTAAGATAACAAAATAAAAAAATTAAAATAAATAAATAAATAATAATAATAATAAAAACGCATCCGTTTTGTTACTTAATTAACATCTATACTCAGGAAATTATAATTTCTTTCTCTGTACTTTCTCCTTCTCTTGCACTATTGTGTAAATGACATCACATACAATCCAGACATTTTGCTGGAACCCTACACTAATTGTTTATTCAACAGACCGCAAACGGAGTGTAGTTCCACCACTTCACCTCTAGAGGGTTTAGAGGACGGGGTATAACTACAGTAATACTCAATATAACTAATGCCAAATTTAGGCAATCCTCAAATGAACTAATCCTCAGTATACCTAATCCTGAAATGAACTAATCCTCAGTATACCTAATCCTGAAATGAACTAATCCTCAGTATACCTAATCCTCAAATGAACTAATCCTCAGTATACCTAATCCTGAAATGAACTAATCCTCAGTATACCTAATCCTGAAATGAACTAATCCTCAGTATACCTAATCCTGAAATGAACTAATCCTCAGTATACCTAATCCTCAAATGAACTAATCCTCAGTATACCTAATCCTGAAATGAACTAATCCTCAGTATACCTAATCCTGAAATGAACTAATCCTCAGTATACCTAATCCTCAAATGAACTAATCCTCAGTATACCTAATCCTGAAATGAACTAATCCTCAGTATACCCAATCCTCAAATGAACTAATCCTCAGTATACCTAATCCTGAAATGAACTAATCCTCAGTATACCTAATCCCCAAATGAACTAATCTTCAGTATACCTAATCTCCAAATGAACTAATACTCAATATACCTAATGCTCAAATGAACTAATCCTCAGTATATCAAATCCTCAAATGAACTAATCCTCACTATAAGTAATCCCCAGTATAATTGACACTCAGTATAAGTAATCCTGGGCAGATTACTAACATTTAGTTTATCTGCCAACATGATAATAACTTAAATTCTTTGAATTATTTTAGTTGGGTTTTTTGTGCTTGTATTTCCACTTATTTTTTTTATTTATTATTTCATCCTGTGTATTCTTACTGCATTAATTAAAATCTTTTATTAAAAAGATTCAAACTGGACAGTTGAAGACTGGCAAAAGACCAGGTGATTGATTTATTTTCATATCTTCATCTGTACAGTTTGGGTGAGTCTGTACCCATGATAGCCTCAGATCTCTGTTCTTGGCTGACGGGAGAGGAACCGGACGTGTTCTGCTGCTGTTGTAGCTCATCCACGTTTAGGTTCGGTGTTTTTGTGCATGCTGAGATGCTTTTCTGTTCACCACGGGTGTAAAGAGTGATTATATGAGTTACTGTATCCTTCCTGGCAGCTCGAACCGATCTGGTTCATTTTCCTCTGACCTCTCTCATCAACAAGGCGTTTCCACCCACAGAACTCTCACTCAATGTTGTTTGTTTTTCGCACCATTCGGTGTAAACTCTAGACTGTTGTGTGTGAAAATCCCAGGAGATCATCCGTTTCTGAAATACTCAAACCAGCCCATCTGGTACCAACGTCCATGCCACGGTTAAAGTGTGAGCAAGATCGCAAGTCGTCGTCCCCCCCCCATTCTGATGTTTAGGTGAACATTAACTGAAGTTCTTGACCTGTATCTGCATGATTTTATTCATTGTGCAGCCGCCATGGTGAGTGTAACTACAATAAAGAAGCACAGTGAAAAAAAAAGAATCTAATGGAACTCTATATTTATATACAGAAAGGAGTTTATTTAGATACAAAATAATATATCCACTATATGGCCAAAAGTTTAAGGACACTTGACCATCACACTCATATGTGCTTGTTGAACCTCTCATTCCACATTTAGTCTCCCTGTGTTTTCTCTTATAATAAGCTCCAGTCTTCTGGGAAGGTTTTCCACTAGATTTTGGAGCGTGACTGTGGGGATTTGTGATCATTCAGCTACAAGAGTATTAGTGAGATCAGGTACTGAGGAGGTCTGGGGTGCAGTCGGTGTTCCAGTTCATCCCAAAGGGGTTCAGTGGGGTTGAGGTCAGGGCTCTGTGCAGGACACTCGAGTTCTCCCAGTCCAACCTTCACACACCATGTCTTCATGGAGCTCGCTTTGTGTACAGGGACGTTGTGATGCTGGAACAGTGTTCGAGTCTCTTAGTTCCAGTGAAGGGAAACTGTAACGCTACAGCACACAAAGACGTTCTATATAATTGTGTGCGTCCAAATTTGTGGCAACAGTTTGGGGAAGAACCACAGATGCGTGTGATGGTCAGGTGTCCACAAACAAAGCACTTCGATGTTGCGCAAGCGTGCAAGAAAGTGCAGAGCTGCTTGAACGATGCGTCATGAGGTAGGCTAATTCTGTTACTTCTACGCATACTGTTAATAATACCGCTCACAGGCTCCATGTATCTTCGCAAGACAAACGTTAACATGTCTCTAAAGGCGGATTTGACCCGTTAGAAGGTGATTGTACCAGCACTACTACACGTTGCCTCCGATCTGTATTGCTGGTAGCAGTATTGCCAAAATAAACCACAAGACTGTTATTAATACTAGACTCCAACCTCGCTGTTTACTCCATTTTCCACATTGGCATGCTATTCATTAGCACTGTATTATGCAGTGTTTGTCGTAGCCTGCCATTTTAACCCTTAAAGCCTGCCTTCTTCCTTCTTTCTCCCCAAACCCATTTCCTTTAAGGGTTGCCGATGGTCACGTGACCATGTCCACCAACCACTGACAACAGAGTAGGACAGCACTCTCTCTCTCTCTCTCTCTCTCTCTCTCTCTCATACTCGGTTATAGGGAATATAACCCATACCGTACCAGAATTCTGATCCTAGCGAACATCAGTCGCCATCCATTATCAAATATACAGATAACAGCCTTGCTCAAGAGCCTCTTTACTTTGCTGAAGGAAAGGACGCAGATAGAGGACATCTTGCGCGACATCCTGAGCGCATTGTTTGTTTGTTTGTTTGTTTGTTTGTTTGTATATTTCGGGTTGCATTTCCTCTACAACCTCGTCGGCACGTTCCGGAGCCTAACCCGTCGTGCAACAAATCCTTAACCATTTGGTTTATTTATTTATTTATTTATTTATTTAAACATCTAGAGACGTCGGGAAAATCCGGCAGCCTACGTCACCGACGTAACCTCTCGCGTTGCGTAACACCGACGAGCGCAACCGTGCGCCAAATCCCTCATGTCAAGACGCACACCTATGAAGCACTGTCTTCATTACAGCATCTGAAGAGAAGCCGCATATCCTATTTGTATTATTTGTGCAGTATTATATAGGCGACTTGGTTTGGATCCAGGTGGGGTTTTTTTTTGTTGTTGTTCCTTGTCGGCCACCAGCCTATGTTCTTGCTCCGGTTCATTCCTTAGTGTGAAACGGATTGGTGAGGGGAAAAAAACAAAAAACAAAAAAAACACAAATATGTCGGGCCAGACGCTGACGGACCGCATCGCCGCCGCGCAGTACCAGCTCACCGGTTCGGACGTGGCTCGGGCTGTGTGTAAAGCTACCACACACGAGGTGATGGCGCCTAAGAAGAAGCACCTGGACTGTAAGTGGACATGTTCGGTAGCACTGTTCATGCGTTTCCGGTCTGCGCCAGAATAATGCACGGAATAGGAGAGCGGTTACTGTGCGCGTTTGGCGCTGTCCGTTTCAGCACCACGCCATTGAGATGTGGTGTCCTCTACACACTCGCGAACACAGGGAGTGACTGCGTGCGTGTGTGTGTGGGTGGGTAGTTGGGTGGTTGGAAAAAATGCCTACAAATACACACACAACACACACACACACACACACACACACACAACACAGGCGCACACACAATGTAGGGTTAGTCAATAGCCGATGAAAGCTTGTGTTTGTCACATATACATTACAGTATAGTGAAATGCCTTTCTTCACATAACCAGCCTGTTAGGACGTTGGGGGTCAGAGCTCAGGGTCAGCCATAATATATGGAGCTGATAGGGTAAAGGACGTTGCTTGTTCATGGATCCAACAGTGGCAGCTTGGCAGTGCTGATCCGCTAACCTTCCTCAATGAGTAGCCCAGAGCCTTAATTGTTGAGGCAGCACTGCTTGATATATTATGGCCTGCACAATTACTCTTCTATAATGTTCACTATTCACTATTATTAGTCATTTATTAAGTGTCTCTGAAGGTCACACTGTGTTCATGTGTTGTAATATACACTATATGGCCATAAGTATGTACACCTGACATTCACACCCATATGTAGTTCTTCTCCAAACTGTTTTCACAAAGGTGGATGCACAGAACTGTCTAGAACGTCTTTGTGCGTTGTAGCGTTACAATTTCCCTTCACTGGAACTAAGAGACTCAAACACTGTTCCAGCATGACAACGTCCCTGCACACAAAGTGAGCTCAATGAAGACATGGTGTGTGAAGGTTGGAGTGGAAGATCTCGTCCTGAACAGAGCCCTGACCTCAACACCACTGAACACCTTTGGGATGAACTGGAATGAAGGCCTCCTTACCTAACATCAGTGTCCATCCTCTGGTGCTCTTGTGCCTGAATGATCACAAATCCCAAAACAAGCTTGAAAAACTTAATATTAATTTCCACAGATTTGGACTGGGATATTCAGTTCTCGGGAGTCCACATACTTTTGGCCATATAGTGTATTTAAATTTAAACATTTTAGTTGAGCCAGGGACTTGTTCAAATAAATTCACAGACCACTTTAGCACAGAATTAATTCATCTATTTACTTATTTAAATGTGTACTATAATATTCTGGCTACTTTGTGACGCCCTAGAGCTGTTTTAATTCCTGAACTTTCCAATAACAGAACCTTTTATTTATACGCCTACTTGTTCGTCGGTTATTGAGATTTGGATTGAACCCAGTCAATTCAAGTGACCAGTCAAACAAGCTAATAACTGTAAGAATTCAATAATAAATAGCTTTTATTGTGATTTCCACCACTTTACCAATAGAAAAACACACAACAACCCCATAAAAACAAAAACTGAGCTTCGTGGACCTCTAGGAGTTCCCCACTTTGTGAACCAGTGCATCACTGTGCCTCATTTTATCAGCTAATGTAAGCAACCATATATTATAGCCTATGATTTACACAGTATATGATTGTGCCCTGCGAGGGACTGGCACCCTGTCCAGGGTGTACCCCGCCTTGGGCCCGATGCTTCCTGGGATAGGCTCCAGGTTCCCTGTGACCCTGAAAAGGAGTAAGCGGAGGAAGTTGGATGGATGGATGGATTTACACAGTATTATCCTTTTAAATGTCATTTTTTAATATCTGCCAAATTTGAACATTATGTAGAAATAATAGTGTCATTTGTAAATATGCCAAATATGTATATTTATATACCAGTGGCAGTAATTTTACCAACGGGTGCTAGTGGTCTTCAAAAATTGGTTGTCCATTACCCTCCTAGAAAAACAGAAACACTTAAGGGTTCTTGAAGGCTTCGTTGATCGTTACAATTTTTGAGCTCCAAACTTTTCTGATCACTTCAGAACATTTCAATTGTAGGACGCATAAAGAACCCTTATGCATTCTCGACGAACCCCCTTTTCCCCCATACACTCTTAAAAATAGGTTCTTTAGTGGTTTTTTACAGCACCATAGGTTTTGCAAAGAGCCTTCTTCTTGTCAAGAACCATTTTTCATTGTATAGGGTTCTTTGGAGTTCTTTATGGTTCATTATAGGTTCTTCAGAGCAGTGTATTGGTTCTTCAAGGTATCATCCCTTAACAGGTTAAAGAACCCTACAAGGTTTGTTGTGGGACTGGAAAAAGTTCTCCTGGCATCACTCTTAAGAACCTTACTTTGGTTCCTTAAAGCACTTACTAAAGTTTTTTTTCCGGAGAACTTATGATAACATGGTTCCTTGTAGCACTGCTGTGAAGAACCATTTCTGGATTCTTTTAACGCACCAGTAAATAGATGGTTATCTAAAGAACTTGAGTGTAAAAGGTTCTTTTTGCAACATATAATGGTTCTCCTATGGCATCAAGCTGAAAAACCCTTCGTTGGCTCTTATTGGAACCTTTATTTTTTGGAGTGTAATGGAGTATATTATTACCTACATCATCTAAACTACTCTTAAAAAACTCACTATTCCCCAGACTCAGGTTAAATATGGAACCCTTAAGTTCTTTGGCTTGCCTTTTCGAGCGAAACCTAGGGTTAGGGAATAACTCAATGTGTTCCCTTTAAGAAAACTGGAAACTGGAATAATAAAACTCTCAACTATTTAAGACTCCTTTAGGAACCTTTTTTAAAAAAAATTAATAGTACTCAGATATGTCTTTAAATGTTTGTCTGCTTGGTTATTTGAAAACGTGTACGTTTTATATTAATGTGCAGTTCATATCGATATCCACATCTTATTGGGTTACAGTATTTCTTCCAGTCTACGTTCACCTACTATTTATATGATAATGGAGAATAAGGAGCACTATGTAGGAAACTATGAAGGTTTTCAGTTGTCCACATCATTTTAGCTAGTCATAATAGCTAGTCATATTACCTAGTAGCAATGACAATTACAAATATAAGGACAGTCAATGTGAGTTTTTGCTGCTAGAGCACAATATTGCAAATACATCACATGGATTTCAGGTTCTGGGCATTCTTCTGTGTTTTCCGGCTCATTTACGAAGAATATAACATAACATTAATATTGCTATGTAGTGAATAAGGTGTGTCTGATAGGAATTAACACACCAAGCATTTCCTCACAGCAGACTGGAGTAAAAGAACAGGTGAATAGGCAAAACTGACCAGCCCTAAGAGGATAAAGATGAGGGTAAAATCACATATTACACATTTAGCCAGTTACAGTACTGTGCAAAAGTCTTAGGCACCCTGGTTTTTTTCTTTAGTACAAACTTTGTTGTACCGTTGCGGGAGCGGCTGAGAAGGGTCCGCTGTCGTTATACGATACAAGAGCGGTCTCTAGAGGAGAAATCAAAAAACTATTACTGACCAATTTTGTTGTGTTATTTGAAGTGTTTTGTGTGTGTGTGTGTTTCATTTTGGATGTCTCTATTTTTATTTGTTATATGGAATGTTACTTTTTGGTTCAGTTTTGATGTATATATTTTTTACTTACGTTGATAGTTATAGTTAAAATATATTAATATGTATATACAGTACTGTGCAAAAGTCTTAAGCACCCTATTTTTTTTTTTTAGTAAAACCCTTTGATACAGATTTTTATTTTATGACTTGTACATTATCAAGTCAGTACAAAAAAAAACCATTTTAGATTCCCAAACATTAGTTTTCCAGCACTAAATGAACTGTTACAGAAAAATGTTCGTATGTGAGTAAAGAAAACAGCAGATTAAGTGGTAAGAGAGACTTTTCAGATAAAAACACAATGACGGTTGCTGGATTTTGTTCCAAAAATAAGAAGTGTGTGCAACAGTCAAAATCTCTAGAAGAACTGTGATTGGTTCTGCAAGATGCTGAAGAAATCTTACGTCTCATTTACTGATAAAACTTCACATATTGTACCTGAGACTACTTTTTTTAAGCAAAGGGTCGTCACACCAAATATTACCTTTTTTTCTCCTTTTTTTTAAAATGGAGAAACGTTTAATTTCATTATTTTCAAAGGCGTCTTTGCTCTACAGCATTTCTTTGCATGTGCCTAAGACTTTTGCACAGCACTGTATATTTAAAAGCTTGAGGAAACAATACCTAAATAATAATTAGAGAGAATTTAATGGTGAGAGGCGATATGCAAATGAGCTCTGCAGTGTTTTGTTGTTTGCTGTGACCAATATGTTCTGTATAAGGGTTCCTTTGGGAGTTTCGCAGAACACGGCATTCACTGGCTTATAAATGAATACACGTTTATCTTTAACCATGTCACATCAAAGGTTACAAAACACGGTGAGTTGGTATCATATAGGGCAGTCACATTGTACATTTAATCGGAAAGAGTTGTGTCCGTGGCTTCAGATCTCACGATAATGTCGGCTATTTTGTCTTTAATTAAGCGTCGCGAGTGGTCACCGAAAACGGGGCACATATCGCATAATAAATACAAGCAGTCTGAGTTATGTCATTTCTTTTCATTTACTAAATCCGAAATCCAAATACTTCATACAAAGGTCAATTATTGCTCAAAATAGTAGTTACATCTTAAATTATGTATGTTCAATTGAATCAACAGCTACTGTGAGCTATTACTGGGGGCACGGTGGCTTACTGGTTAGAACGTTTGCCTTGCACCTCCAGGGTTGGGGGTTTGATTCCCGTCTACGCCCTGTGTGTACGCCCTCCTTGTTCTTCTGAGGTTTCCTCTAGGTAAACCCATGAGTTGTTGGCTGATTGGCATTTTTAAATTGTCTGGAGTGTGTGTGTGTGTGTGTGTGTGTGATTGTGCCGTGCAATGGGCTGGCTCACTATCCAGGGTGTCCCCTGCTTTGTGCCCTGAATAACCTGGGATAGGTTCCAGGCTCCCTGCAACCCTGTGTAGGATAATCTGTACTGAAAATGGATGGATGGATGAACTTGGTAATACAGTATGTGGTTTTAGAATTTCAGTATGATGTTTTATACTCATATAATCTGTAAGTATCTGTGAATGGGAAAATGACACCATTTTAAATGAGCTGTGTTCGAGACAGGGCACAATCCCAATCCCCAGATTGTGATGGTTCACTTGGGGTTAACCATGTGGAACAGCCTCAGCCTTTGAACAGCAGCAGACTTTGGTAAATATTTTGTCTACTACACTCATGAATGCTGGAATGTTTTGTCTACTGAGATGAGTTTTATACAAACATTGTGCTAACTGGGATTTGTATCATCAATCGTATATAATTTCCTTGGCCTTTTTTGAATTATATTGGAAACCCCAGCTTTAAAATTGTAGTTCTGTGTACCTTACTGTAGATGAATTATCCCTTCTCTTTCTGTTCATGCGAATATCAAATAAAACTATGAGCACAGGAACAACTTTAACTTGAATTATAGAGAAATTTGCTTCATTTGTACATCAAATACAAGACGCACTGGTTCAATCGCAAGCATGTCGCATCCATAACAGCAGGATTTCCTTAATAATGAATTCCCAAAACAAGAAATATTTTCCAACCTATACATTTTGTACTCATTCAAGTCATACTATTTATGTTATATGTACATATGCAGCTTTCTGCAATGGAGTTTTGTAGAAATTGTGAAGTCTCCCGCAAAGGTTTGTCCATTTGATGTCACATCCTTAACACTGGAATTGCCCATAAGCCAAATTAGTGCTGAGATTTGAGGAATATTTACAGTGAAGGCATACATTGCATGCTTTATGCATGGCGATATTGATATTCTTTGTAGGAGGACACCCGTTGAGACAGATGTCCTGAATAAAACACTCAGTCCAGAGCTTCATGCTTCATAGCAGAGTAATACCAGATTCAAAGTAAAAAAAAAACACAAAAAAACATTCACAGAGGAACTGTATAATACGTAGAGAAAGGAGGCCTCTTAGTGTCTTCACGGCTGTACTGGCCACTGAGCCCTGTAGCCTACAGGGTAAGACCTGCTGAATTATAAATCAATCAGCCAAAGCTTACATGCATTATTTACACAGCTAAAGATGAGGGCACTAATTCTGGGACAGAGGGACGTCAAGCTATGTCCAAGTGTCTATATCAATGAGTCATTATTATTTTATTTTTCATCTATGGACCGTTTGTGTTCTAGTCGATACATTTCTGGAATAATCAGTATTTTTTTCAATTTTCCCCCGGAGTTTGCACTAGGGAGGAGCCTAGTTTAGTGTAACTAATAAATGGAAATCTAGACATCATCTTTCATTGGTTAACATGGATTATCATACCTGTTTTCTACCTGTCCTGCTATCCTGTGTTCTTCTCTATGTCCTGAAACTGCAGCACTTTATTAACCTCACCACAGCACGAAGTGGAAATCAGCCCTAAAGGTGCTTTATGTTTGATACATCCATGGTAACATGATGTGTGTATCGAATAAAGACTTTAATCCAAGCTGTGAAGAAGAAGAATGGCAGTGGGGTGATTTTTGTCTTCTTCTTCTTTCTTTTTTCAATTAAGGGCACGATGGCCCCATTAATCAGCATCAAATCAAGTGTGTACAAGTGTGTACTAGTTCACAAATTTGCTTTTATTTATTTATTTATTTATAAATTGGTAACCTTGTCTCGTCCCTATACAGGACTAGGCCTGTCAAAATGATTACTTAATCATGTAAAAGTAATTATTTGAGCTGATTGTGATTAACTGTTGAACGCATCTTATTTTTATATTACAGTGGGGGAAATAAGTATTGAACGCGTCAACAATTTTTTCCAGTAAATATTTTTCCAACGAGGTTATTCACATGAAATTTTCACCAGACATCAGTATTAACTCACAAAATCCACACATATAAAGAATTCACAACATTAAAGTCCATAAATGAAGTTATGTGTAATAAAGTGGAATGACACGGGAAAAAAGTACTGAACACGCTAACTGAAATGTATTTAATACTTAGTGGAGAAGCCTTTGCTTGTAATGACGGCTTCAAGACACTTCCTGTAACACATTCCAGAGGGAAAATTTGAAGGGGTCATCCAAATGAAATGAATCCAACATGTTATATTGTTTTCTAAACAAACTTCTATAACAAACGAGCTCGTTAATAAAGATTTCTTAACAGTCGACTGCGCAAAACAGTCGACTGCGCAAAACAGTGACTGCGTGGTGGCAGTGCCCTACATTAACTTCAGTCTAAAAGTAAACACCAGTCCATTTAAAAAGAAAAAGTTTACTGCATGTTATTTTTGATGAGGTAGACTTCACTACATGACACAACAAACTCTAAAAATCCTAGTCTTTGTCTCATTGTCAAAAAAAAAACATTTAATCTCTAGTAAAAATATTTCATTACGTTAACATCATTACATACGAAAAATATGTGAAAATGTTTTTTTTGTGTGTCTATTAATATATAAGATATATTATATTCTTAGCTTGCTCTTTAAGGTTCATTGGATGCTTTCCAAGCTTTCCAAAAACCGAACCATTTCTTCTACACTGAACCTTTAAGGCTTCCCCCAGAGGGACAACAACCCTTAAGGGGTCATTTTTTGTAAAATAATCATGTATACATCATAAAATAAAGTGAATATCTGTTTTGCTAGGGAATTAAGAGCGGTCATGTTAACGGTCACGATAATGGGGCATCCATTGCGCTAATAGAGGTCCATTGGGGCAGAATCACATTGCCCCGTGTTCAGGGGAGGAGGAGCAGCAGAAAGGACAGTTCATGATGACAGGGTTGGCAAATTGGGCTAGATTAAACATTGTCTGGTGAGGGCAATAAATAATCAATAAATAAAAGCCTATAGGTCTACACACAAATGCAAAGAATGAGTGCAGACAGAATGTGTATAGATTTATTGCAAAGATTGGGAAATGGGAAATCAGGATTATGGCATGTGCACCACTGGGGCCCTTGTTTCCCATGCAAAGGCTGAGAAAATTTGGCTGGAAATTTTTGCATCAACCTGGCAACCGTGGTTAATGACATCATGACCTCAGACACAGCTGAATAAACATCCAAGGCCTCTGAACATCATCTGCTAGATCGTTTGTTGTGGACTCTGAACTGCCTATTATGTGGTTACTGTAAAAATTCCCTAGATACTAGTGTTTGGAATATATCAAGTGTGATAGCCTCTCAAATGAATTTTGTTCAAGGTTATGTCATTATTAATGTTGTCTATGCTCACGAGCAGCTGCTGCTAGGCCCAGATGTAAATGTTTTCATTGGCCATATGTTAAACAATTTATGCCTTTTTTTTGGCAGTGGTCAGTCATTACAGTAATAGCTGGCTGTGTTAGTACTGTGTTTCCATAGAAACAAGACCCACAGTGTGTATGTTAAGGGTTAAAGTGTTAAAGGTGAGTAAGATGTGAACATCTGTTCGCTGTGTAAGAGACTGTGGTCATGTGGTATTAAAATAATAGTGCCGGGAGTAATAATCATTAATAATTGATAGGTGAGTGAATTCAGTTCTGTCCTAATAACACATCAATTCAGATAAATAGAACAGTCCCCATCTGGGCAGAGGCTGCTGATAGACTGTGTGGCGTAAGGGTTTGATTTAAGATTTAAGTCATTAGGTAGTTGATTATTTTCCTAAAACAACACATCCCAAAGTGTTTTATCCCTCTTGTACCACAGCAATTTTATACTCTCCATCCATCCATCCATCCATTTTCTATACCACTTATCCTATAGGGACGCGGGGAACTGGAGCTTATCCCACACGGTGGGGTAAAACCTGGACGGGGTTCCAGTCCACGGGGCACACCCACTCTCACATTCAGCCTACCATGCATGTCTTTGGACTGGGAAAGGAAGCCAGAGAACCCGGGGGAAACCCCCTCAGCATGGGGAGAACATGCAAACGCCACATTGGGAATCGAACCCCCAACCCTAGAGGTGTGAGGCGAACGTGCGCCCAATTTTATACTCTCTAACAATTTCATTCCTCTTATCACTTACATTATAACAGTTATAAACACCATCACATTTGCTTCGTTGTTTACTGTTCATGCTGGTAGAAGCCATGTTGATTCACTTACTGAACTCGGGGTTGAAGACACCGTCCTGAGTTCCAGAGTAGGAATCCCGACATGAAGTGGTGTTTTCTTTGGTTTATCCTGGTCAGAGGTCGGGAATTAGATGAATGCAGCATTGATCCTACTTCTTTACCTCCAGTGCAATCTGAGCTGGATCCACAGCTATATTTAAAAGCTCATCTTCCCCTGTCTAACTGAGTTCGTACTGAACCAATTACATCTCACTCAGTAACAGCAATGCCTTCATGTGGTAGCTTCTTCTAGCCCTGATGTGCTGTCTGAATACAGACCCCAAAGATCAATAGTACTTTGTAGCCGTTGCGTTGTGTTTCTTTCATTACCTTTCTCAGTTACTCTGTTCTGTTATTACCATGCTGATGAAGTCGACGTCTTTCAGGGGAACAGTATAGACACTACGTCACTAAGGAAGGGACGGGATCGTTCTTAGTTAGGGGATGGTGAGCACAGGTCACGACTGACGAAAAGCTGCATTTTGGGGTGCTTGACAGAGATGACAGGGGGGTGGGGGAGCTTAATTTTTAATTTAGTACTGCTCACAGAAGACAAAATAATAACAATTTACACTGATCATCCTTTTCAAAAGTTTACACCCCCCTGGCTCTTAATGTATGGTGTTGCCTTCTTGAGCATCAGTGAATGTTTGCACCTTTTGTAATAGTCGTGTACGAGTCCCTGTATGTAATAGTCGTGTATGAGGATCTGAACATCATATAGCCGCTGTTGGAAAGGGGTCAAATATGCAGAAGATGCAGGAAAAGTAAAGAATGTGCAGGATTTTTCTGAAGAACAGTGGGCAGTTTAACTGCTCAGGACAAACGAGGGACTCATGAAGAACGATCACAAAACATAAACACAGTCGCTGATCATCCAGGTGACGACACACAGGATTAATAACCAACAAATCTCCCAACGAATATGTCTCAAAACCAACGTGCAGACAAACTAGTGTTGATAGGTGTACAGTCCACGTAATCGAGTGCCTGAGAAAGAGAGTTTAAACACTAGCTGGCTGCTGTCGGCAAGCTAGCTACAGAAATACCCAGAGTGTAACTTTCAACGCTGGTGTAAACAGGTACTTTCTCCTCAGAAATTGCGCTGTTGCTGTGTGTGTCAGTCAAGATGGACACGACCTCATTTGTTATTCGCTCCAATCATGGGAGTTATCATTAGGATAGGATAAGGATAGCATTAGCTAGCTAGCTAGTATTAGATCTGCTCTCGCTACCTAGACTAAATGTGCAAATTGTTACTTATTGTATTTATCAATCCAAGATTGCCACCTGTCAAAAATGCCCCAACAAATCAGCCTTTTACTTATCTGGGATTGGGGGTTCTTCCCATTTTTCTTCCCAAGTCCAAAGATATGCATTGTAGGCAGATTGGCATTTCCAAATTGTCCATAGTGTGTGATTGTGTCCTGGGAATGCCCCGAGTCCCCTGGGATAGGCTCCATGCTCTGGGTGACCCTTTGTAGTATATGCAGTGTGGAAAATGAATGGATGGATGGATGTTTTAGTTACCCTCTTCGTCATGGTGGTATAAATGCTGACAAGAAGCGAGTGATGAGGCGTACTCCAGAGGGGCTGAGAACGGCTTTAAGAAAATGCTGTATGCTATTGTAAATGTTGATGGTTGTCAATGTAATCACCCTAAATTCCTCCATACGTTGTTGTTTACAGCATGATATTGTTTTTTTATTTATTTAAAAACACCAACAAAACTGGCTGTATTTTTAACAGATTTTTTTTTACAGTGTAGGACATACAGCAATTACTGTACATACATTACCTGAGCTTGTTTTGTAATCTTTCCTCATTTTTTCTGTTTATTTCCAATATTTTTTCCTTGTGCTATTTCTGAAGTGCAAGCCTGTAAAATTCTTCGCAATGATCTCTCATTCAGGGATGGACAATGCTGTTTTCAGATTTCAGATATCAGATATCCGATGAGGCTACGGTTAGCTAAGGTTCACCTACTTTTGCCACGCACAGATATGTAATATTCGATCATTTTCCTCAAGTATAAGTTTATTTTTGTTTTACTTGGGTTCTCTTTGTCTACTTTTAGAACTTTCTTTTATGAACCTGTGTCAGAGTGTTTCATGGACTTTGCCGATCTGTTTTCTGTCTAGATCTGATCTCCGCCACCAATGAGACCAACGTGAACATCCCACAGATGGCTGACACGTTGTTCGAGAGGGCGATGAATGCTAGCTGGGTGGTGGTCTTCAAAGCACTTGTCACCACACACCACATGTGTATCCATGGCAATGAGGTCAGTTTCTAGGGTAGATTGGATTCCTCTTAGCGTTTGAGAATTTGATTGAGAACTACAGAGTAGCCGATTTTTTCCTGTTTGCTTTGTCAGTGTTGTTCCGCTGTGCTTCACACTGACAATCACACCGTCCCATCTCTACGTTTTAAACCACAGACAGCTTGCCGAGATACAAAGATGTTGATTTTTCTGTCTGAATCATTACAGAGGTTTATCCAGTACCTGGCCTCCAGGAATTCACTGTTCAACCTCAGCAATTTTATCGACAAAACCGGTACTCATGGTGAGTGTCCGCGCATGAGCCGTATTCATCGACTTATTTTTGATTTGAGTCTGTACGTAATCTAAGTTGTTCTGTCTTTTGGAAAACAAGGCTACGACATGTCCACATTTATCAGACGATATGCGCGGTACCTCAACGAGAAAGCGTACGCTTACCGTGCAATGGCCTTCGATTTCACTCGAGTCAAGAAAGGGTACGTCATTCTCTCCTGTTTCCCAGCAGAGGACTGGTGTTTGTTTTAGAAACCTATCTGCCGACAGTGTTGTGTATGCGTGCCACAACATTGAGACTCAAGCTGTTGAAATCCTTCCTGCTGCTCGACTCTGACTGAAGGGTTTCACGTTTGTTCAGGGAAAAGTAACAGAACATTTTGGTCGGGGTTCCTGCGAAAAAAAAAGATGAAAATGGTGTGATGTGTGGCTGTTTGATTCTGTTACAGCCCTCACTAGTGAAATAAACAGGTTAAATATAGATTCCTTTGTTGTTGCTTAGCAACAGTTTTTTTTTTTTACTGTAATATCACAATGCTTACATTTGATAGTTTTATGTTTGTGGTTAGTGTAGGTCTTACAAAATTTCTGTAGCGTATAACTAATCCAGGCTTGCACTCATATAGTGAAAAGGCAATATCTATGCCTGGTACTAGGATCATTACTTAAAGTATACAGTTTGCTGTGCTTGCTCATCAGGGTTTGTTCTCACTGATATCCCTTCATGGTCTTTATGTGCTTATGTGTGTGTGTGTGTGTGTGTGTGTGTGTGTGCAGTGCTGATGGAGTGATGAGGACTATGGCTCCTGAGAAACTGCTAAAGGCTATGCCGGCTCTGCAGACTCAAGTGGACACGCTACTGGAATTCGATGTGAGTAACTTCATGGCCCTCGGAAATGGATTCATTAATTAAATTAATTAGAAACGAACCAACTCATTAATTACCGAGGATCACCAGCAGTCTTACTGGTCTAGATATAAACGGCTAAAACCCATCCCTTTTACTCATCATCTCTGTGAATGCGTCAGATCTCTATTGTGGGCGGAGAAAAAAAAAGAGAGTTTTTGCCCAAGGGCGCTTGTCTCTTCGTATAATTGATTTCAGTAGGACATGGAAGGCACAACTGATCCTGGTTTAAGGGTTTTTCAAACCAGTGGTGGAATATATCGAAGACTTTTTTTATTTTGTGTGCTAATATTTTGAAAATGTTCCTTGGAGACACATTCAGACAAGACACATTTACATGCTATTTCAGTCTTTTTTACGATACGGACGCGTTGCTAAACATAATGTCTCAAATCACGTCCTTACTTTATATGTACTATTCTAGACCGTGTTTAAATTTTAAAAACCTCTCATATCACCTTCAAACCCATTAGTAAATACTTTAGAACGTAAGGTCAGCCCATGACAACAATCACGATGACAGCGGAAATTGTTTAATAGAGATTTTTAATAGTGTAATGTTGCGAAACATTTTCCAGTTCAACTGTTTTGGCTCTGATGTGTGATTGTAGCGACTCAGGGCTGCAAGAGGCAGAGCACAGACACACAGGAGACCAAAGTGAGGGAAAACTTAATGCTTATTTATTGGCATGACCCAGGAAGCGGTATCGTCGGCTGGGAGGCAGTGACACGGTGGGAGTCAGAAAGGGAGCGGGGTCGTCCTGGTAATCTTCGTTGTCTGCTGAAAACAAAGCAACAGGCATCAGCATAGCCATACAGGGAGAACGTGCTCCCCTAGCTTTCTCTGAGGCCCACATTAATACTCTGCCATCATCTCCCTGGGTGTAGAGAGAGGACTGCCGTGGCATTATAGCCACTCGTTGCTGTGTTGTCCAAAACATCACGAGGAGCGATAATCTGTTGATGCGCGTGGGCTGTAGCTCTGCGGTCACAGTGATCTAGTAGATGTTGCTTTGAATGTTTCTGGATGTACATAAGACACAGTGTGTGAACAATGGCTCTTGCATTATCGCTGCATGTGCACACAAAATCAGTGCAAGAAATATTCCTTTGGTTTTTAGTCACTTCCGTTACACATACATAAGTTACTGACATAATAATAATGTTCAAATCTGGAATTATAATAAATGTAGAATGGTCAAAGTTTGGAGTCACAGAAGATTCATAATGTCATAATTTGGGGTCATTTGCCCCAAAAACGTTGGGAACCCCTGATCTAGTTCATCCTTGTTACTCAGATGTATCTGATTGTCACAAGACGTGACGGCAGGCAAATAGACAGGATGCAAATGCAGTTCAAACAGAGACCTTTATTTATAGAAAGGAAAGCAAACCATACAGAAACAAGAAACGTAACTCAAACAACGAACTAATCTAGGCTATGCTACGAGCTAGGCTCACTTGGCTAAGGCTAATGCTAAGGCTAATGCTAAGGCTAAGGCTAAGGCATGAACATGACATGAAATGAAACGAAGACTCGCAACAATCACACTCTAGCTTGACATGGGATGGACTCATTCGGATGTACATACGTTGGTATATTGAAGCGCGCTGTGCGAAGCGCGGCTCACGGTATATATTGATATCTCAGTCATTAGCCCGCAACCGCTAACAGCTGCGGGCAATTCAAAACACACGTGACCCTTAACGAGGCGAGACGAAGACATGACGTCAACCCGGAAGAAGCAGGCGCATGCACACTGATATAGGACTGTAAATTCAGTGTATAAAATAATTCATGGTATTCTTCAGTGATTTCTTTAGTCATAGTCGGGTTTTATTTTCTGATGATAAATGTGATATTCCTGTCAAATAATACTGGAAAGCATAGGGGGCGCACGGTGGCTTAGTGTTTAGAACGTTCACCTCACACCTCCAGGGTCGGGGGTTCATTTCCCGCCGTTGCCGTGTGTGCGGAGTTTCGTGTTCTCCCCGTGCTGCGGGGGTTTCCTCCGGGTACAAAGACATGCATGGTAGGCTGATTGGCGTGTCCAAAGTGTCCGTAGTGTATGAATGGGTGTGTGAGTGTGTATGTGAATGTGCCCTGTGATGGATTGGCACCCTGTCCAGGGTGTACCCCGCCTTGTGCCCCATGCTCCCTGGGATAGGCTCCAGGTTCCCCGCGACCCTGAAAAGGAGTAAGTGGTATAGAAGATGGATGGATGGATAATACTGGAAAGCTTTTTTGGAAGGTATAGTCTCACCCACACAATAATCTGTCCTTTTTCTTGCAGGTTCATCCCAAAGACTTGAACAATGGCATCATCAATGCAGCGTTCCTGCTTCTCTTCAAGGACCTGATTAAACTCTTTGCCTCCTACAATGACGGCATTATCAATTTGTTAGGCACGTGGCGTTTTAATGAAACCTCGACTTTGCTATTTTATGTTTCTTCGATCTTTCATTCAAAGGTTGATAAATTGGCACTCTGGGTTTTTTTGTTTTTTGTTTTTAATGCAGAGAAATATTTCAAAATGAAGAAATCTGACTGCAAGGAGTTGGTTTGTTTTAAAAATTTTTTTTTTGGCGTTATTTATTTTTTTTTTTTTTTTTTTTTAATTTAGGTGTATTTATAAAATGTGTTTTTTGTTTATTTTTATTTTTTTTTGTGTTGTTGTTTTTTTTTGTTGCTTGTTTTTTTTCTTTTTTTTCTTTTTTTTCTTGCCCGGCCGCCGCGTGGACAAAAATGACATTCCTGACATATCTTATGTAAGTGATCTATATTATTATATACTCTGTCTTCGCTTATCTTTCATTTCATGCAGTATGTGCTTGGGTATTTACTAATGTTGATTGTTTAAATAGATCTGTATTCAGAATGGAAAATGAGTTGTTTTAACACCGTTTTATGATGTTCGTTCGCCGTAAAGAATGCGTACAATGATATTGAACTTCCACGTCTCTACCTTTTTAAAAAATGTTTACTTGGAGTCTGATTAGCCAACTAAACTTAGCTATGACTAACTAAAGTCCTTTCAGAACCTAATTATAACAGTGTTTAGCATTATCGTACCATATCATGGTGATCTAATGGTTTCACAGACTGTCGTGTTCCTAAACAACCTTGAACTTGCTAAATCTGAGTAAAGGGGCATTGTTAGTACTTTTCCATTAACCAGACTGCATAGCGCCATTCGGTGCACTCCTAAAGGGCTTTGTCCTTCATTCTTGTCACCGTGATACTGGGTGTTCTCAGTGTCTTCACCCGGGGGTGGTGGCTGACCTGGCAGACTCGGACGACGAGGACTGCCAGTTTAACAACTGCCGGGAAGAGGACCCGGTAAACATGTGCAGAGCAGAGACACCGGGGCTACAGCTTAATGCATTGCTTCTTTAATTTAGAAATAGCAACAGCAACAATTTCTTTAAAAAAACAAACAAACAAACAAACAAACAAAAAAACAGCAACAACAGCTAAAGTTTAAAAAATAATAATAATTATACTGTATATTTCCAAAAAAGATTTAAAATTGGAAATAAAAAATAAACAGAAGGTTTTAGAAAGTAAATGTCCAATATATTTAATATTCAATATTCATATATTTTTAGGTCCCTATTTAAATGTGCGATATTGACCATGTTAACTGCTTTACACAAAAGGTCAGATTCTCCTCGTGTCTAATCTCTTCTATTGAAGCATGTGATCAGACGACGCTCCGATAGATTTGATCTAAAATTGGTTATAAGGTTTGCTAGCTCATTAAAGTAAAAAATTGATTTTTGCTCAAGTTGTTGTCAGTAATATAATTTGTAACGGAAATCATTGTATTAGAAAGAATCGAAATAGAAGCATTTCCATTAGTGCTCTTAGACTTTTGTGCCCCACTGTATACTGTTATAAACTACCAGTTAATGATGAATTGCTTTACAAAATCCGAGCAATAAATCGTACATAATAAAAGTACAGGGACACGGGAAAGCGCATGCGGCACGAGCTATGATGTCACACCCGAGTGATAGTCAAATACGTGTTTCTTTCTTTTAACGTTGCGAGATTGTGTGTTGGTTTCAATAATTACAAGATCAATTCCACTGCGAGGTTGAATCCTCGAATCTCGAAGGTTTTGATGAATAACACCACAGATCTAAATATTTACTGCTGGAACTTAATCGATAGTTGCGCTCATTCTAATACATTATTTTTTCTATAGTCTCATGCACAGGGACTTGTACAGCAGACCCTCCACCTAATCTATACCTAATCATAAACGGATTTCAAACGCGTCGTTGTATAACAAAGAAAAGCATCGAGTCGTCGATATGGTGACATTTTCTGTGAGGAGGTGTTTGTGTAACGTTTGCGGAAGGAGCGTCAGCACGTTGTAACTGTTAGGAGCTTTCCCGACGCGTGACTGAGTTACTGTCATGGCTGACGTTATAGGATCTATGTATAGTCATTCTCTTTTTCATTTAATGAGACAAAACCACAGCATGTGGTGTTATAAATAAACCGCAAGGTGCAAACTCCATTGTCCGGAAGACACTAGTCTCGCTGATGTTCTGTAACGTTAAGTCTAGCAATGAACAGTGATGCGTCATTCATTATTAAATGAAAGAAAGCTATTATAAGAAGAATAATGGGGGTGGGGGGGCTGTGGCTCAAGTGGCGGAGCGGGTTCTCCACTAATCGTAGGGTTGGCGGTTCGATTCCCAGCCCACATGACTCCTTGGGTGTCCTTGGGCAAGACACTGAACCCCAAGTTGCTCCCAATGCCAAGTTAGTGCCTTGCCTGGAAGCTCTGCTACCATTGGTGTTACACTTCCACTGTAGAAACAGCAATGCATCTACTTCCTGATCAGCAATTACTTTGAGGAGATTAGCAACATTAGCTGGTGACTGACCAAAAAACCAAAAGGAAGCAATGAGTTAAAGTGTAGCTTTGGTGCTGGGCCTCTGTGTGTGTGTGTGCACTCAGTTTGCTGGTGTGAGATGGTGTGCTGAACCGGTTTGGAGTGTGATTAGTGTTCAGGGTGATTAGTGATTCTTCGAAATGACTTTTACATGATATATGGTAAGTATAAAGTCACTCAGGTGTGCTGTTTCTGTCTGATAGTGTGTTGGGAGTAATTTGCTGTCCCTATGATAATGACCAAGTAATGTGTGTGTGTGTGTGTGTGTTGCTCATAGGCTCCCAGCAGTATTCTGGAATCTCTGGAGACACACATGAACAGTCTAGAGGGAAAGAAAGGGTAAATAAAATCTCTGGCCTGAACACATTTGTTCGTATGAGCATTATCCTGTATATAGTACACAGCTGTGGTATACCTTATGACACATTTTCTCTTTCCTTTTGTCGTGTTCGGTACGTTCTCAGAGAGGGGTGAGTGTTTTGTGTTCTATACTATATTCTGTATATACTCTTATAATCGAATACAGAGTGTGTTGACTGAACAGATGTCCGATCTTTCTTCGTCCGTCAGGTCTCCGACGAAGGTGAGGTTTCTTTTCAAATCCGTTTCTCATGCGTATGTAAATTCTTGCATGTACAACCGTGCACAGTCATGCCCTCTTTTTTTTTTGTCTTATATTGCAGGGATCACCCACCAACAACGTCTCTCCAACGTCCACTCCTTCCAAATCCGGAGCCTCTGTGCCCACCCTGGAGCCACCGCCCACAGAGGCTGCGGCTGCCGCTGCGCCCGCTTCCGCCGAGCCTGCCACTGAGTGAGCGACCGCTTCGCACATTCTCACATCAAACTCCATTTACGTGAAAAAACGCTTCCAGATGTTGGTCTGTATTTATTTATTTATTCATTACTATATTTGCTGACTGTTTCATTGCCGACTTCTCGCTAGTTCTCTGCTGGACTTGGATCCGCTGTCTTCTTCAGGGGCGCCTGCTTCCGCTGCTCCAACATCCTGGGGAGGTAAAAAAGTGCACATTGACATTATTATTATTCTCTCAGTGTACATGAGCTCCTGAGGAAGGACGTACAGTATGTAAGGGGATAAAAGCGGATAAGTTTATTTTGGAGACCAATAGATAGCGTTGAGGTATAACTGAGGGACTCGTACACGACTATTACAAAAGGTGCAAACATTCATTGATGCTCAAGAAGGCAACACGATACATTAAGAGCCATGGGGGTGCAAACTTTTGAACAGGATGATCGGTGTAAGTTATTATTATTTTTAAGGTCTCGTATTTTTTTTCAGTTAGTACTGCTCTTCAGAAACTGCCTACAATATATTTCCCAGAAGACAAAATAATAACAATATACACAGATCATCTTGTTGAAAAGTTTACACCCCCCTGGCTCTTAATGTATCGTGTTATCTACTTGAGAATCGATGCAATTTTTATGATCCCTCTTATTTAAAAAAAAATAACAATGATTAATATTTTGCAGATTCTGCAAGGTGTATGTAAACTTACGACTTCAACTGTAAATACTGTACATAGATGTGCTTCCTTATTCCAATAACAGCGTCTCTCTAAATGTTTTATTCCTCTTATACCGCAGCGAGTTACCCACAATGAACATTTTTATTAATTAACGAGCAACACAGAGTACATTATATCCAATTATAACGACGCTTCATTTGTGGAATGCCTGTAAAAATTAACTTTCAATATAAACAGTTGTTCTCTCATCAGCATTTAAATTTTTTAGTTAGACCAAGAAAACCCCCAACTGAGCTTGTCATGTTTCTGAGAAGCCACAACCCACAGATCCCTCTGTCCTGAAGACTTTACTGTGTAGGAAAACGTAATTTCACGCGTTATATCTGACTATTACAAAACGCTGACTCTTTGGATAAGTGTCTCCTTACGAAAAAAACATCAACAATCATACATGGTTTATATTATGCTGAGCATCTGCCATACAACAACCCGGGTGAGTTGTTACTATAGAAACAATGATGTGTTAGAGTGAACACATTGATATAATCCTCGCAGCCAGAACTACTTGCAGAGCTGCTGTTATAGAAAATGAATCAACATCCTCTGAATCCTCTCAACTGAACATTCAAGCATTGCAAGTCTTTATGACTGCATGCTAAATTGATATATACATATTGATCATACCTGTAGATACATTCTGCTGATATCTTCTTCTTTTTCTTTTTGGCTGTGTTGCTGCAGATCTTTTGGGGTCAGGTGAGTATTTGGTTTTTTTTTTTCCCCTGACAGCCAGACTGTCAGTAGTTTTCCACTGTTGTCCTTTCTTCTTGCTTCCCAGCCTTGTCTCATTCCGAATCTCTTTTTCTCTTTCTCTCTCAACTGTGCTCCTGTCTTCGCCTTTTTCTGTCGCCGTATTGTATTACTTTGCGGTTATGATACGGTCCGATGGTGCCGTGGCTTTTGTAGAATTCGGTTCCTACACTTCGGAGAGTCTCCTCCCTGACCCCACCCCTGCCGTAGACTCTACCTCTCCTGCGACAGCCGTGTCTAGTCCCCCAGCTGGTGAAGGCGCTGCTTCTGTAGCCCCTCCCTCTACCGCCGCTGGCCCAACCTCGAGCTCGGCGGATCTCCTAGGAGGTCAGTAGAGAAGTATGGTTTAGCCAGAGGAAAAACCAAATAGGAAGACACGCATTTTAGCATATGCTTTACATTCAGTGATGTTAAACACAGATTAATGGGGAGGTTCGTCATTTTTTTAGTGTCAGTACAGTTCAGTACATGGTTGTATTTCATGCTCTTATCATGAGTGTGTGGAAGACCAAATAGTGGCTTAACACATTGCCTGAGATAAGAATATCTGTGAAGCAGTAAACCCTTTCTTAATTATAAAACTATACCGTCCATACTGTATATCCTGCTTTCATTTTCACTTTCTTACTCGTTTTTCTTTCTTCCTTCATCCCAAAACTACAAGACTTGATTAGGAGTTATAATTAGAGATGGCATGATACGACTTTCTCTTTTTCTATACCAATTACGATAACGAAACTGAGTATCAGTCAATACCGATACCCGTTCAATATCATTTTCTTTAAGCTTTTTTTTTTTTTTTTTAACTAAAGGACTTCACAGTTAGACATTTTCACACAAAAAAAAGAATAACAGTATTTTTTATATGTAAACGTTTGGGTAGGTTAAAATTTATTGTCACCGTCAGAGTACGAGTAAAGAGTAATGCAATGCAGTATGATACAGTAGATACATACAGTGGATTACAGTAAATGCAGATGTGCAAATAGCAATAATGTGCAAATACAACCCCAATCTTCAAAAAAAAGTCAGGACACTGTGTAGAATGTACATAAAGACAGAATGCGATGATTTGCAAATCTTATAAACCCTTATTTGATTCACAGTGGAACATAGAAAACACATCAGATGTTTAAATTGAGGAAATATACCATTTTAAGAAAAAAATAAGGTCGTTTGGAATTTGATGGCCGCGACAAGTCTCAAAAAAGTTGGGACAGGGCAACAAAAGGCTGGAACAGTAAGTGTTATTAAAAAGAAATAGCTGGAGGTTAATTGGCAACAGGTCAGTAACATGATTGGGTATAAAAAGAGTAGCTTATAGAGGCAGAGTCTTTCAGCGGGTCACCAATCTGCACAAATCTATAATTTGTGGAGCAATTTCAGAATAATGTTCTTCAACGTTAAATTGCGAAGACTATGAATGTCTTATCATCTACCGTACATAATATCATCAAAAGGTTCAAACAATCTGGAGAAATCTCTGTGGACAAGGGTGAAAATCAATATTGCATGCCAGGTACTCTTCGGGCCCTCAGGCTGCACTGCATTAAAATCAGGCATGATTTTGTAATGGAAATCACTGCATGGGCTCAGAAACACCTCCAGAGCTCATTGTCTGTGAACACAGTTCTCCATGCCATCCACAAATGTTGGTTAAAGCTCTATCATGCAAAAAAGAAGCCATATGTGAACATGATCCAGAAACACCGCCATCTTCTGGGCCAAATGGGCCAAAGCTCATTTAAAATGGACTGAGGCGAAGTGGAAAACTGTTCTGTGGTCAGACAAATCGAAATTTGAAATTCTTTTTGGAAACCATAGACGCCTCTAAACTAAAGAGGACTAAAGAGGAGAGTGACCTTCAATTCAAAAGCCTGCATCTCTGATAGTATGGGGTGCATTAGTGCTTATTTAATGGGCAACTTGCACATCTGGAAAGACACCATCAATGCTGAAAGGTATATACACGTTTTAGAGCAACATCTGCTTCCATCCAGATTCCATCCCATCTTTACTTCTGAGAGACTCCGCCTCTCTAAGCTACTCTTTTTATATACGATATCCGATATGCACTGGTATCAGCCTGATGTAGATACTGGGTGAATATGAATTGTGAATTATTTTGCAAAGTCAACAGGCAAATTCTTACTCTATTAATATTCGTTCACTAATTTAATTTGCTCACACCGTCCAAATCAATAAAAGAATCGAGTGTTTGGTTCTGTGAAGAAGTATATTAAATCATTATTCCACAGTGATACTGAACTCTCATAGTACTGTTAATCTGTTCACCAGACATCCAGGGCACTGGAAGGAGATTTACAGGCTCTGGAGAGAATCTTGAGCTGAAAGTTTTTTCAGATTCCACACCAGGTCTTTTCTTTCTGAAATTCTAATATTCTGTTTTCTTCCCCCATCTACTTTTGCATGTTTTTGGGGATTTAGGTGCGTTTGGAAGCCCAACAGCTGAACCAGCATCTGCTGTGGAGACGGGGGGTTCAGGCACCACGGCCGCTCCTGCCGCTGATGCTTCTGCTGCAAATGGTGGGTGCTGACTGTACACGTCAGTGTGTGTGTGTCTGTGTGTGTGTGTGAATTTGATTACGTGTCTGATTAAGCCATGGAAGACATTTGTGTAATTCTGTGATCATTAAACTTGTTTGTACAGATAATATACAGATAATTCTCAGTCTGATGTCTTTCAAATCGCGCCATCGTACGATTGGGCTGTGTGCAGTGCTTTTATTGACAACGGGTTCGGATCTCCCTCTCAACCAGGATGGCCGTTGCCATGACGATTGTCAGTCTCCGATGTCATGACAACCCGTCCTGAACCGTTGCACTCGCATGTCACGTGCATGTTGTTCTGACTCCCACTGATAGCGTGAAGGAAGGATGGTTTAAAACATTTCCATATTTGGAAATCTTCCTACGATATCACGTATTGCTAATCTGTGGCATTAGTTTTGAATCTTTATACAGATAAGTATTTAACCCTTTACTGCATGGTGTTGCCATGTGCCATATTTATCTCCAATTTTCTCATAGGCAATTATACAAAACGGCTATTTTCCATCGTATCTGGAAACCGAGGGCTTTAACGTTCCCTTTTCACATGACCTGGAAGTGCTGTTTGCTACTTAAAAACTACTTAAAGGAAAACTACTTAAAGGAAAAGATTAAACACTGTCTAGGATAAGTTAACATTTATTTTTAAGTTGATATATTTTGAGTATTCTTTAAAGGGTAAAATGTAATTCTTGCCACATGGCATCGACATGCGATAATGGAACTGTGGTATGTGCTTTTATGAATTGAAACAGGCCTACATAGCAACAACAACAAAAGACACTAGGCTTCTCTAATAGTATGTTTATATATTTTTATTCTAATTCAAAGTAAGAAAAACCGTCAGACCGTTTGCAATTGATCAGTTTATATAGAAGATATAACTTTTACATGCTTACTAGGTGGCAAAAAAACCACAACCCTATGCAACTTGAAAATGCAGTAATTGGAATTATAATCTCATACATTTCGTGTGATTTTTGAACATATATTACTTTCCACCATTGCACATTGTTGCCATACGGCAACAATTGACCTATGTTTTAAAATGTTTTATGTATTTTTCCTACTTGAACTACTTCAATGACATGTTGTCGGTGTCTCTAATCATTTAAAACCTGATATTAACTCTCTAAGCTTCATCATTTTTACTGGGGTATGATTAAAATAAAACTTGGTAGTGACTTTTGGGCGTCATTTCAGATTGCATTTGCAAATCTAAACAAACACAGATATTTTTTTGGTCCTGCAGATTCTTCTTAGTGTTTTTTTTTTTTTTTTTTTTTTTTACATTTATGGTTGTTCCCTTTCTCCTCTCATCAAGACCCATTTGCCCCAGCTGTGGATTGTGCGACTGTTTCCCCACAGCTGGACATGTTCTCCATGCAGCCCTTGGAGAGCAGCGCCTCGTTATTCGGCTCTGTGTCACCTGCCACAGTTCAGACCCCACTCACCTCCAGCACGCCCATCACTCCAGCCCCTGCAGCTCC
>CM022766.1:6635869-6680869 GCA_012411365.1 Ameiurus melas | reverse complement strand
TCATGTAAATGTCTTTCTCTCCTGCCTCTGTGTGAGTGGACACCAGGTCGATTTGTCAAGCAAAACATTTCTGTTTGTTGGGGAACTGCGCGTTTAAACTGTGTGTACATGTGTTTGCTTGCATTTCCATCTCTTATGCGATTAATAGTCTCTTCCATTGTTTTATATGCAAAAACAATGTTTAAGGTGTGACATTTAAAGACATTTACACACAGAAAAAAAATGTCTCTTGCGAACTGTTGCAAAATAAATAAATAAATAAATAAAAAATAGTGTCCTTTGCTGAGTGTGATTGACACTTGGTCTGTGTGTCTCTCTCAGTGTGTCGCCGACGGCTCATTCTTAACCATTCTCTGCCCTCATGCTGCATGGATTCTTCCTGTGGCCTGATTTGGCACTGTTTGGTCTGATGTGGTCCACCAGACTCTGCAGGTGCAGGCAATGGCCAACCCACAGCTCCAGCACCAGCAACATCTGCAGGAGGAGATCTAATGGGAGGTACTGTACTTCTGCCTCTTACTCACTCGTGTGACATTCTTCCATTTGATGTGTCCTGTGAAGTATATTTGAGCTACAGTGTCGTTGTGAGTGCGTACTAACCAGTGAAGTGTGCCGTGTGTGCATTACATTGTGTTATTGACCTATGTGGCGTGTGTTCTACAGTGGCGTTGCTTGATACAGTGTGTATGCGGTTGTTAATAGCCGAGGATAGTGTGAATGAGACGTTGCGGTTGGTGTCTTGTGGTTTATGTTTATATGGCATAGTGTGTTGGAGTGGGTGAAGGCAAGCTGTTTGTTCACTGTCCATGCCAGTATATGCACCGCCATTTGTGTATATAAAGTCTCTGAGTACTTCCTGCTTAATGCTGAATTCCTCTGTACTGCTCTTTCTCTTTTTTTCACGCCACTCTTCCTCATGCTATGCCAATCTCGATTTCCTTTTGTTATTCCTTGCTTTGATCATGTTCTCATTTTTCTTTCACTTTATTTTCTTTGCCTACATTTCCATGCTGTTTGCTTTTTGTGTCATGGTTTTGTTGATTTATTTATCTTCTATGCTTCTACCTCGATTTCTTTCATCTCTCTCCAATCTTGGTCTGGGTCATTGCTTGCTACCTCCTGTGCTACGGTGAGTCCTGATGCTCCTATACAAGCTGTTATTCCACAGTACACGACTGCATTGCAGTAAAATATTCAGCCCTGGCTCTGTGACAGTAACTGAGTAGAGAGGAGAGAGGGACTCGAAGCCTGTGAGCCAGACTAGGCAGACCGTTCTAATCATGTCCAAACTTGTGTGTGTATATAACAGTCTGCTCTGTGGGGGGCAGCTGATGGATGAATGCTCAAGTAACAAAAAAAAAAGAAGGAAAAAAAAAAACAGGGGGGGGAAAAGGGGGGGGGGGGAAGGGGGGGGGGGGGGGGGATAAACAGATGGTTAGATGAATGGGAAAATAGATGGATGAAATTATGGGTGGTTGGATGGACTTGAAGGATAGATGGATGGGTGGATGGATGGATGATGGAACAATGGATGGATGTAGGGATGAAATGATGGGGTTAAAATGATAGATGGATGGATGGGTAAATGGATGAAATGATGAATGGATGCTGGATAGATAATAATGTATAGATGGGATAGGATGGATGAACCGAATGGGATGTATGATGGAAGGAAAGGAAGGATCTCTTTGGATGGACGGATGGATGATGGATGGATGTCTTGATTTCATGAATGCATGGATGTATTTACTGGACGAGATTGAAGGAGTGTATAAGATACTAAAGGAGCAAATCAGGGAGGAACTAAATATTTAGATGACTTGATATATTTCTTTTCAAATAAATAAATGGAAGGTTCTGTGATACGTTCTAGAATATGACAAAGAAGAACACAAAATAGAGCACAATCATGAGGAGTGCACTATTAGAAATTGAGAAAGTACACGATGTTAATGTGATATGATTTACTGCTACATTCGAATTATTCTGTAGCGGTGTCTAGAATGTTGTCTGGTCTGAAGTGTGAGTAATGTGAGTAATGTGCTGTGATAAAGATGGTGTTGTTGGTGCTGTATTTGGGTCTCTGTGTGAATTGAGTGGTTTTGTACCAAATGTTATGTTATAGCATATTTTGATGACTGGTTATAAAGGCTCGGTGTCTAGTCTTTACACTGTAATGGAGAAGTTTCATGTTGTGTGTAGAAATCTAATTCAGTTTGAATCTTTAATGGATACTCTCTTCATTTCTCCAGCGTTTGGTGGCTTGGGGGATATGCTCATGCCAGCTATGGCCCCTCAGAAAGCTGGAGCAGCTCCCATGGCAGCCTCACCAGTGAAACCAGTGGGAGGGAATCTGGACGCTACTATGGCCAATTTAGCTGGAAGTAAGTTTCAGTACAGCACACCACAGGCATTAGTACTTAAACTGAACGCTACTGTTTCTATAGTAACCATTACATAACTGTTAGTATCCTTTATGTTATTGTTTCTATAGTAACAGCTTACACAGGGACGTGTATGCTGGGCGCTTCACATGAATGGATTTTAAAAGTTGATGCCGTGTGTATCTTTATAACTTTTATTCATTGAGTATCACAGATCATTTTCAGACATCCTGCATTATGATGTTTGCTGTAAGGCGATGTTTATTAACATTTTTGGAAGGAGTCTCCAGTATCAGTGTTTGTAACAGCCCAAGGTCTTCAGGATGGAGGGCTTTCTGGTTTGTCAGTAGCATGCGTTTACTGTTATAGGAAAACAAACAAACAAACAAACAAAAAAAAAAAACGAACACCACCCTGTCGTTAAATAACATAGCACATCTTATATATATGTTTTATTCCTTACACATCAGAAGAGAAAACCAGTTCAGAAATAAAAGTTATTTTAAAACAAAAAACCTTATAAGCACACATTGCACTTCAGGCACATTAAGTATATAATGAAGATGTCTAATTTAAAAATGTAATGTATAGCTTTTGTTTGTTGTAAATAAATAAAATAAAATGTTGTAGGAACATTAACCAATTTGTAATATATGTGTATGTTGCTCTTTTTCAGATCTGGGAATGGGGACCCAGAAACCGTAAGTCTGGTTCTGTCACACACACATGATTTGCCATTTTCTTTCTCTCTTGTTCTCTCTGTTGTTCCTCATCACTCTCTCCTTCTCCCTCTCTCGGTCTCTCAGCGGTGACGCAGCAGGAGGGGCGAACTGGCAAGCGCAGGTAGCAGCCCCTAGCTGGGGCATGCCCATGGTAAATGTTGTGTTGTCGTGTAGTTCCGCAGCATGGCGTAGTGCAGCATGGCTTTGGGTGGCATGGCATGGGGTCAGTCACATGACCCCTTTTCCTGGAATTTTCTGGATCCTTCTACAACACAGTTGTGACAGGCTGGAGAAAGCCTGGATTTGGTTACGTGAATCTGTATTTTTGTTAAGAAGAATATAATGAAGAGGTTTTTTTTTTTCAATCGAGCCAGCGTTTATATCTATCCAGTATACGATTCATAAAAAAGAATCTGACATTTCACGTGTGCTACAGCAGAAAGCGCTCGCCCTACCATCAGGAGATTGTGTATTCCAATCATGACGGCGTCGTATAATAATAATAATAATAATAATAATAATAATAATAATAATAATAATAATATACACATGTATACAGCATATATACACACAGATCAGCAGGTCTTTCTCTGATCACTCAGACTTTCTCACTGCTGCTTAATCTCAACTAGATTTCTTAGCTTTAAATACATGTTAAAGCCATTCTCTTTATACTGCTATTAAAAGCTTTATCCAAGGTTTCAAATCATACGTCTGCTCAAGCACACAGTTCTTCAGACTGGAATTGAGAACATAAAAAAAAAAAAAAACACGTTCTAGGAAGTAAAAATATCTTGAGTAGACCTCGTATTTCCAGTTATAATGTTACAGTAAACCAAATAGAAGATGATTAAAGCGATTTCTAGCCATTGTTTGTTTTTTACGATGCATTCGTTTTTCTTATTCTATTGGCAGGTTTAGCGGTTTGCTTCTTTCGAGAAATGATTTCTACAATGTAGCAAAATTCTCTACCAATAGAGTAAGACTATTTCAAGCTTGAAATGAATACAAATGGCTAGACGTGGGCTTAATAATCTGTTTACGGTCATCTTATCATAGGAAATTCTAGATATTATAGATATAGATCAAGATATTTTCACTGGCTTAGTTGGAATTTGTTTGCAGTGTACATGCGGCTTCACGTGTAGAACGTCTTAGGATACAGTTTTGCTGCTTAAGTAGGTAATGTGTGTGCGTGTGTGTGTGTGTGTGTGTGTGAGTGATCACTCCAGGTGCTGATCACCTGGCTTGCTAACTTTCCTCTACTCTAAACTCGAGCTATTTAAATATGCATGCACAACAGATTGAATTAGTAATCATGCATATTAAAAAACATGGAAGGTTTCTCTTCCTCTCTAAGTTGGTAATGATGTGAATAAATAACCTCATCTCGAGTGAATTAGAGAGCCGTGTTCCCTTGTTTTTATGTGTGTGTGTGTGTGTGTGTGTGTGTGTGTGTTTGTGTTATATAGTTCATTCTGTATTCATTTCCATTCCTTCCCTTATAATACACATCCATTATAGCCTGTGTCCTCCATGGTGTCTCCTCTCATGGGGTCCCAGTTGCCATTTGGCATGGTAAGAATGTGTATGCGTGTCTTCCCGAGTGCTTGTGCGTACGAAAGCGTACGCGTGTCTCACACTCTGTCTGTCACACGCAGCCCGGTGCAACAGGCGCAGCTCCCATGATGTTCCCCCAGCAGAATATGATGAGACCGCAGTTTCCTGCTGCAGGAGCGTCTGGAGCACCGGTAACGTAACCGCACACACTCGAAACCTTTCTAAACGATTCTAAACCTTACGCCGAGATACACAAATGGTTATCCAAAAAAAATTAAGTTTGTTCCAGCGGAATATTTCCACGAAAGAGAAAAATACCGTATTACTGTACGGTGAGTAGGATGATGACGGAGGCGGAGAACATTTGATTCCTGGGGTTTTCAAGTTTTAAAATAGATCCCACTTCCAGAGTTGCAGAAAAGATTCCTTTCCCGAAAGGGACTCGGAGCCTGAACCAAGCCGTGTTCAAAGCATGTCTGGTGAACGAAAGCGGACTGAATACAAGGAAAAGCGCCTGATATCCCACTGTATATAAATATAAAGGTGGATTACTGATGCTTTGGTGTTGCTTTGTGGCTGGTGCTTCAGATGAAGATTGATGGTATCGTGAACTCTGCAGGATATTCCAGCCCAAAGATTCCAGATTATACACTGTCCTTATACTGGATGCTGAGGCTTAATTCGTCATTCATCATATGTTATTATAGACTGCGATCTGACCCAGGACATAAACAAATATCATACACGTTACAAATTTATTAATTTGACATTTATTATACATCTTGTGAACGTTGAAAATAGCAAATCCACTTGAATTTTTGCATACGCTATATGGCCAAAAGTATGTGGACACCTGACCATCACACCCATATGTGCGTGTTGAGCATCCCATTCCAAATTTAGTCCCCTCTGTGTTTGGTGTTACAATAAGGTCCACTCTTGCTGTGGGGATTTACATTTACGTTTACATCGATTCATTTAGCAGACGCTTTTCTCCAAAGCGACTTACAAATGAGGAAATACAAGCAAAGCGATATATCAAGTGGAGAACAATACAAGTAGGACAAGTAATACAAGTGCTACCATAAAGAATTATAATTCTAGAGTTCTAGAGAAACAAAGTGCGCAGTGTGGAGGTGCAAGTGCCAGAGTAAGTTTATTTTTTTTTTTATTTAAAGGATAATGGGGTGTTGGCATTTTAGAGGTTAGAAGAGGGGTTAGGATTTGTGATCATTCAGCTACAAGAGTATTAGTGAGATCAGGTACTGAGGAGGTCTGGGGTGCAGTCGGTGTTCCAGTTCATCCCAAAGGGGTTCAGTGGGGTTGAGGTCAGGACTCTGTGCAGGACACTCGAGATCTTCCAGTCCAACCTTCACACACTATGTCTTCATGGAGCTCGCTTTGTGTACAGGGACGTTGTGATGCTGGGACAGGTTTGAGTCTCTTAGTTCCAGTGAAGGGAAATTGTAACGCTACAGCACACAAATACATTCTGTACAACTGTGTGCTTCCAGCTTTATGGAAACAGTTTGGGGAAGAGCCACATATGGTGTGATGGTCAGGTGTCCACATACTTTTGACGGTATAGTTTATTCCTGTTTGTTCAAATTTTAAGACAAGTTACACACCTGAAACACCTAAAACTACAATTGTAAAACACATATCTGTGCTGAACAGTAGTATAAAACACCACATACTGTACCTATTTAAAATAGGGGCATTTTATCGACTGCTAGACTTGCATATGAAATAAAAAAAAAGAAGAAAAGAACAATGTTTGCTCATTTTAATGAAGGATGCTAATAAGTTGAGAGTATGGCATAGATATACACACACAACACTCATCTCTGACCCTGCAGGTGTATTTTTTGTCCTCTACAGATGTCTTCTGGAATGACCCAAAGCCCCAGAAAGCCTCCTCCTCCCAAAGATCCCCTTGCTGACCTGAACATCAAGGACTTCCTATAGGTCACCATCAGGTACATCCATCCATACGTCTTCATTTTTTTAATACTCAGTTCTTAAATCAATTCAGGCAGAAATAATATCTACAAAACGACTACGAACTATGAAAATGAACTAAAAGCTGTTTTCTCTTCGTTTGTGTGTGTGTGTGTTTGTGTGTGTGTCTCATCATAGCAAGTCAGCGACTATGACCCTGAGGAAATGGATGTGTGCATTTCTTTTCAGATCAGTATCCTCGGGGTCTCCTTCCGTCCCTCCTTCCCTCTCTCTTTCTGTCTAATGTTGTATTACAAACTGTGAAAGTGATAATGTATATGTGTGTGTGCGTATTTTAATGTTTCCAGGCTATATTTAAAAAGACAACCCATTAAAAAAAAAAAAACACACCAAAAAAAAAAAACAACAACAAAACGGTATTGATTGATGGATGCATCCTCGTACATCCGCAGTGGTGGATGGGTATTCCTTTTTGGTTTTTCCTCCCTTGTTTTTTTTTTCTTTTTCTATTCTTTTCTGTGAGGAACCCAAACAGATGTGTAATGTTTCTGTGGAGAAAAATAATGTGTTTGGTGTGGTACATATCACTGGGCTTACTGGATCCATGTCGTCATTGAAGTATTAGTCGTCTAGCTCTTAGCCATACAGCATCTGGTTCTGGGACACACATGAATGAACATAGCATTAACGGACGTATTAAGGTTTGTGTAGCATCTCCGTTCTGTTTTTACTAAATATCCTGCTTTTCTTCCTCTTCCGTCAGTGACACGTGACACGCATTATCGGACTAGGCCTATAAACAAACAGTATGCATTTGGAATATTTTATCTTTAGTCTTTATTTTGAGATAAAAGAATCTATTTTAGTTATGTTGAAAGTACTTTATGTATTAAAAGGAGGTGGTACAAAATATTTCCGCTTGTAAAAAATATAAATAAAAAATACGTGCATTCCTGCCACCTGAATGCAACCGAGCTCTGTTTAATGGCACCTTGTAGTGAATAGTGGTAGTGCACAAGAGCACAAGAGTTCCTTGGATCGAAAACTTGGAGTAGATGGTAAGATATTTACAGATTACATCTACAAATCCATCCGCCATTGGTTTTACAATCAGTCCATAATAATGACTAAACTGGCGTGTTGATCCATTGCAGTAAGGAAATGTGGGCGGGAAACAAAACAAAACAACAACCCTGGTTGGTAGAATGTTTGGTTAAATAATGTTATATTAACAGTGGATGTGCTGGTTAGGTTTGCGTTCCCTTTTTCTTTTTTCTTTTTGGTGGATCTTAATTTTTTGGATGTAATAATCCCCTTCTGTCCCAATACTCTTCTGTGCATGTAAGTCCTGTTGAAATGCAATAAACAGTTACCTGGAAAACAATGTGTTTAGCACATTCGATCATTTATGCCATTTTGCATCAAACACGGTCACGCGATACACCTCCAGACCGCGCGATCACAGTACAGAGAAAAACATTTTAGCTAATGTTAAAAACATTGCCTGTTATAGCATATACCGTATGTACACAGGACTTTTGGTTAAGAAAACGTTTGATAACTTTGAAAACTTTAATCAATATTGTGGAACGTCCACGAGACAAGTTCGTTCTTGTTTATGGCTGTCTTTCCCTCGCTAGCTTCTCACTCAAAAACCGCCGCTTGTCATTTTACAGAGAAACCGGAACGTGTAAACTCCGTCCACGTGTTGGGAAACTTTGCAAAGCACTGTGACTCGATGTTAAATAAATGACTCCTAACAAATAAATTCACAGAATCCATGATTATATGTTTTTCTTTATTAAACAATACTTTATTATTATTATTATTATTGTTATTATTATTTTAAATCTGTTCAATATTAGATTATGTGGCGTGTTACTATAGAAACCATAACGTATCAAAACAAGCACATTACTATAATAATTAATATAGGAATGACACTGGAAGTATTGAACACGCTACGAAAAATCAGTTCTCCAAGGCAAGGCAAGGAACCAGCTGAAATCCGTAAGTAATTATACCCCCCATTTGTGCAAATTAATATCAGCTGGGTTAGTAAATTCATGGTCTATAAAAAAAAAAGGTTTTTCATTACCAAGGTGTCACACAAGAAACATCTCATGAAGGGTAAAAGCAAAGAGCTCTTCTGAGAACTTTGCAACATATTGATGGAATCGGAAACAGACGTATTTCAAAACTTCTGCATCCTTCAGTAAGCACCACTGGGGCCATTATCTGCAAGTGGAAGCATCACTCTGTCATCAACCGGCCATGCACAGGAGCTCCTCACAAGATTTCTGACCAGGGAGTCAGAAGAATAGTTAGAGTAGACCAAGAGCCAAGGACCACTCGGAAAGAGCTCCAGAAACACTTGGAGGCAGCAGGTGCCATCGTCACTGAGAAAACAATAGGCAATGCTCCACTCCACTGCTCACGTTCACCCACAAGACTCCATTACTAAAGAAAAGGCATGTTGAAGCTCGTTTAAAGTTTGCTAGAACTCATTCGGACAAGCCTATGAAATACTGGGAGAGTGTAGTCTGGTCAGACGAGAGCAAAATTGAACTTTTTGGCTATGATACTACACACCATGTTCGGAGAAAACATGGCACTGCACATCACCCTAAAAACACTACACCAACAGTGAAGTTTGGAGGTGAAGCATCATGGTGTGGGGCTGTTTTTCATCACATGGTACTGGCAGACTTCATATAATTGAAGGAACGATGAAAGGAGCGCTTTACCAGGAGATTCTTGAGAAGAATCTGCTGCCATCTACCAGGATGATGAAGATGAGACGTGGGTGGAGCTTCCAGAATAACGATCCAAAACATACAGCAAAGGAAACTCAATTGGTTTCAGAGCAAAAAATCAAGGTGTTAGAATGGTCCAGTCAGTCACGTGACTTGACAAGATTTAAAGTCAATATGTAAAGTAGAACGTTCCAAAATCACAGCTGAATACTGTGACCCATTCATTTCTTCATACAGGAAGTGTCTTGAAGCGGTCTTTACAAACAAAGGCTTCTCCACAAAGTATTAAATTCATTTCAATTAGCGTTTTCAATACGTTTTATTGCACATAACTTTATTTATGGACTTTAACGTTGTGAATTCTTTATATTTCCAGATTTCTTGAGTTAATACTGATGTCTGGTGAACATTTCATGTGAATAACCTGAATTATTTACTGAAAAATAATTTGATGTGCCCACTACTTATTTCCCCCACTGCAGCTGCTGTATTGTAAGTGATAACACAAACTAACTTGTTCCAACATGAAGTATACAATATTAAATGTAACTAAAGTTTGATCTGTTGTTCATTAATAAATTACAGATTGTCATTGTTGGCAAATCGCTGTGGTATGAGGAATAATACCAACACTTCCTGCTGCATCGCACGCCTCATTGCTGATTATTTTCTCAGAACAGCATGCCCGGTCATGATTTATTCCTTTTTTTTAATACCACAAAGGCCTGAAAATGGTTGATATTCACATACTGATATTCACACACAGGTAGCAGACACCTAGCATATAATACATTACCCACAAGTATATATAATACACATTACATTTTTAAAAACAAAAAACCCAGCAGCTCAAATAAATACAGTTTTATCAAAATACACACATCTTGTATGATCTGCAAATGTAGCTTTTGGCAAGTATTAGACAAGTATGCATAAAATTTGCATAAAATCTTTCTACTACATAGTTTGTCTAATGACATACAGCAGTGCAAATGTTTGCACACCTTAAACAAAAATGGTACCAAAAAAAGAATAGTGTACGTTAGAATGTTACTACTCAACTCAACTTTATTTCTAGAGCGCTTTCAAAAACCGCCATGGGTACCAACGTGCTGACATGGAGGTACAAAAATGATCACATACAGTACATACAGCCAAGAATACAACAAGCATTTAAAACAAACCGTTTCCAAATCATCAAAAGAGAGGATGGACTTCAACTTTGCTATAGATATTTTTAACAGCAGCATTGATTTGGCGATCACACCTGAGCTCCCAGGTTTCTGACAAAAGAGTCTTTCCCTCTGGAAGCAATGGCAAGTTGTTGTTTAAATCCACCCCGCATCTCCTTCGGCCAAAAAGAACCAATTCTGACTTTATCCTCGTTTCATTGGATAAAGTTGTTTGCCAACCAACACTTCACATCGGCCATGCGTTTATACAGAGACTCAATAGAGGGTTGCTTCCCATGTTTAATAGGAAAGTAAAGTTGAGACTCATCAGTGTACAGACGGTAGTGTATGCTATGCTGATCAAAGATCTTTCCTAATGGAAGCATGTAAAGGGACAAACTAAACAGGTCCCACGATGGAGCCCTGAGGAACCCCACACGTTAATGGAACAACCGATGAACAACAGTTCTGTAAACCAACAGAAATGGTTCTACTCTTAAGATATGAGGAGACCCAATCCAAGGCTAAGCCCCGAGTACCAATCTGGTCTCTTAGACGATCGATGAGAATGTCATGATCGACCGTATCGAAAGTGGCACTACAAGCAGCAGAACAAAAGAGCAACAGGACTACCAGAATCCACACCTAATAAGATATCATTTAAAACGCTCAACAGACCCGACTCACAGTTCTTCGGCTCTGAAAGCTGAGTGAAACTGATCGAATACGTTGTTGCTAGCTAAAAAAAAAAAATCCTTTAGTTGTGTAAGTCTTCTCTGATATTTTTGAAATAAAAGATACTTTTGATATTGGACGAAAGTTGTTCGTATCGGACGAATCAAAATTTGCTTTCTTTAGAAGAGGCTGAATGATAGCATGTTTGAAGCCGCTGGGAACAATGCCAATGGACAGGCTACTGCTGACAATCGATAACCAATCGAGTCCACCACCTCCAAACAAAGCAGATGGAATAACATCACACGAAGAGCCAGTAAGCTTCACATGTGCGATTGTGTGTTTGAGTCGAGACAGCAGATTTAGCGGAGCAGAAAAGGTAACAGGATCATTACTAACAGCTACAATCTGTGAGCGTATACCAGCAATCTTACCAGTGGAGAATTTTAAAACCTGTTCACGAGTCCACCGAAGACGGAGATAAAGGTAAGGGCAACAGGATGAAGAACTGACGTAATGGTAGAGAGAGAAAAAAAAAAAGCACTTTCGAATGATGACATTTCTTTGAAATAATATCAGAGAGATCACTTGATCTGGGTAATTTAACAACTCTCTCAAAATCTCATAGGAATCTTGTCAAGCCGAAGAGCACGGGTATTATACTAGTGACACAATTAAAAATGATTTCTGGATGTGATACAGATGTGGAATTTTAGTTCACTTAGCTCTAAAGACTTTTTTTTCCCCCAGGTCTCCTTCTTCTCGTTTTGGATTTTCAGAAATCTTTCTAAAATGTTTTTGTCTTTTTATATAATTTTACATGTAATTCTGAATGACAGTAAAATAGTGGTACATTTTATTCATCCAGAACCCAGGGGTCAATGCTTAAACTCAACTATGAAATTTTTTGTGTATATATATATATATGTGAACATGATATCCAGGATTAAGCCCCCAGCAAACAGGCTTGCTCTTATGAAGATGCATTTCACTATCAGCCTTCTACAAACCGAAGATGCATGACAGGTCAAAGCAGCGGCGTGGCTGAACGTGTCCTCAGTAAACAAAGGCATAATAGAAAAGAGCGCTGATGGCGAACAGTGCTACAGAGAGCACCATATTCCTCCTGTTCTCTCCTCGCAAATCTGCAAGCTCCTTCTCTGAAACAGACGCAACAGACACATCTAATCATCTGCACATGGGTTCCAGGAGTCCAGAACTACAGTGACATAACTGTTTGTTTTTGTGACTAAAAATGTACTTTTAAATTTATTTTATTTTATACCATATTTCTGTATCCTCTCGTTCATGATCGCCATTTCATCCTCGAGGGCCTGTCTGTGGAAACACACCGAAGAATTTAAGCCTTATGTGACTTGGTGAAATAGTCATGACATCGCATAATAATTTCTCAGGCCATCTCTAAAGCGTGCACTCTTACTTGTCTTCATCCGACAGTTGCTCGCGCCGATGTCTGAATTCTGCCCTCTCCAGACTATCCTGACACTTTAATCGCCGTTCCTCAATATGGTCGATCTAAGACCCCCCCAAAAAAAAAAAGAAAAGAAAGTTATATTTAATAAAACATGTCCCGATGCGTCCTGGATATGAAACGGTGAGTCTATTTATAGCAGTAATTTTATTTTTTTAAATGATGGTGTGTTTTTTTTTTTTTTGCTATACCTCCTCCTCCTCTCTAACAGCTCAATCCCAAAGTCACTCAGATCCAAACGCTTGCCCATTTTTCCTGCTTCCAACACGTCAACTTCGAGAACTGACTGTTCACTTGCTGCATAATATATCCCCGCCATTGTAACGAGATAATCAATGTTATTCACGTCACCTACGAGTGGTTTTAACGTTGTGGCCGATCGGTGTATATAATTTTGATGGAGACTATAAAGCACCTCTTTAAGTCGCTCTGGAAAAGGGCATCTACGAAAATGGAAATTTAGTCACAGGTGCTGCACGGTTCAGGGTTTTAAAACTTAATTGCTTTTTTTTATTTTGTCTGTGGCATAATATTTATGAAATCTCTACAGGCTACCTACCTAATCACGGTATTTTGTCTATTCGCCCATCAACCATACTGACTGACTTTCATCCTGATATTTCAAGGCATTTCTAAGATGCACACTATCATTTTTTTTGTAACATTTTGCCCGTACCGCTCTGGAGTGTCAATGTGCTCTTTTGCAAACTTCAGGCTTGCAGCAGTGTTCTTTTGAGTAAGCAGTGGCTTCCTTCGTGGTGTCCTGCCGTAGATACCCTGCTTGTTCAATGTTTTACGTATTGTAGACTCATGAACAGAGATGTTAGCCAGTTCCAGTGATGCCTTCAAATCTTCGGGGTTGTTTCTTTACCTCATTGACGAGTCTTCGTTGTGCTCTTGGTGTCATTTTGACCAGGCGCCCAATTCTTGGTAGAGTAGCAACAGTCCCAAAGTGTCTTAATTTGTAGAATGTTTGCCTAACTGTAGACTGGTGAATTTCTAAAGTCTTTGAAATTACTTTGTGACTCTTGCCAGCTTTATGTAAATCAACTATTCTTGATTATAGATCCTCTGAAAGCTCTTTTTGGCGAGGTATGGCTCACATAAGCATGTGCTTCTTGTGCGGAGCAAACTCCAAAAGTTTGAGGGGTTTTTATCAGTCGAAGTAGACCACACCTCCAAACTCATTTTCTTAACGAGACTCCAGGTGTGCAAAAATCTGACTCCAATGAGCTTTTTTGAGGTCATTAACTCAGGGGTTCACATATTTTTCCCACAAGCACTTTGAGGTTTTTTTTGGTTGTTCTCAATAAAGACATGAGGGATCAAATTTTTTTTGTGTGTTATTATTTTAGGCACATTAGATTTGTCAACACCCCTAACTTAGATGAAGATCAGATCACATTTTATGACAAATTTATGCAGAAAACCATGAAATTCCAAAAGGTCCACATACTTTTTCTTGCCACTGTATACATGTAATGTGACTGTGCTTGAATAATTATTGTAAACATGTAGAAATAAGCTTTTTCATTTCTTTGTCTGGATACTAAATCAAGCGCTTCCTACACTTACAGCCAATCACCATAGAGCGGCGCAGGGATGACGTCATTTTCTAGCGCCAAAACCCCGAGACGGAGTTAGCATTTTAACCCCTGAGCTGTCAGCTTCGCTTCGAGCTCCAGCGCTTTGCGCGAGGTGAAATCATGACAACATGAAGCTAAATGGCACTACAGAGGTTGTCAGGGACATTAAACGTCATCACACCGAATGGGAAAAAAAACTTTGCAGATAAACTCACGGCTCTACGGTGCGAGCATTTCACTCGCGTTTGCGACTGAAAAGTATTTTGTGCGACTGTGAATAAATATTGATTCGCACCGGTGCGAGTGACCTGTTCGGAGGTGTATAATACAATCGGGATAAAAACTACAACTCCAAAATGCATCGACACCGATCAACAGTTACTTTCACACTGCTTTTCATCTCCTCAGTCAACCGAACAAGTGTGGAAATACTGCAGAGAAGCCATTATGATGAAGAGTAACTCTGTACATCATCATCAACTTCCCCATCTCACAAACCACCATCTTTTATTGATCCCGCACTATATTCCTAAATTCTGTCATAATTGACAAGCTCAAGTTTTCTCATGCCTACTTATGTTATATTGTGGCACATTAACGCAACCATCTCTAAAAACAACAACAACAACAACAAAAAACCCACTAAACTTCAACTGTGCTCCTAAATTTTTGTAATCTCCTAAAAGAGATTGTCTTGCGTCTCTCCTCCTGTAAACATCGTTATTGTCTTTTCTGCATTCGCCTGAATTGTTTTCATTAAGTCGCATATTGTTATATTTTCATTTGGTTGATGCCATTTTTGCTTATCCTATATTTCGAGTACTATTTTATTGATATTTTGCTTCTACGAGATGATGCACTTTAAGAACCGGTCTAACTTGATGCAGATTTCTACAATAGCAGGAATGTAGCACGACATGGAGGTGAAAGCAGCGGTCTGTTGATTGAAATGTGAAAGTGCAATGAAAAATATGATGTCCCTAAAATCAAGGAACAATCGTGATAAATAATCGAGATCTCGATATCGATCAAAATAATCGGGATTATCATTTTGCCCATAATCGTCCAGCCCTGTACTCTGTAGAAGGTTTAAAGTTGCATGTTGTACGTAGATGCATTTTGATTTAGTATGCTGGAACACAGCTGTGGTGTCTTCTGCATTTTTACAGAAGGTCTCGGTAATTCAGGACATTCTAAAGAGATAAGTACACTGGAGTGAAGCTTTACTATAGTCAGAAGAACCGTCATTGCCACATTAGACCCGACTTTATTGACACCTGCTGAAAAGTGACTAGTAATTATTTTCCAGCTTCCTTAATAATGACTAAATTGATGAATAAAAGGTTTGAGATGTTAAAATTGCCTTACTGTTGAGATCTTTCCATGAAAACAAACTTGCCTACAATGTAGCATAAGCAACGGTAATTCAAAAACTGTCTCTATCTATCTACAGCCTTCTTGAGTAAAATAATAACAATATACACCGATCGTCCTGTTCAAAAGTTTACACACCCCCGGCTCTTAATGTGTTGCCTTCTTGAGCATCAGTGAACGTTTGTACCTTTTGTAACAGTCGTGTACGAGTCCCTCAGTCGTCCTCAGTGTGAAAATATGGATCTGAACATCATAAAGCCGCTGTTGGAAAGGGATCAAATATGCAGAAGATGCTCGGAGAAGAGGAGAATGTGCAGGACCTGGAAGCTTATTCTGAAGAACAGTGGGTAGTATAACTGCTCAGGACAAACGAGGGACTCGTGAAGAACTCTCACAAAACATAAACAGAGTCGCTGATCATCCAGGTAACGACACGCAGGATTAATAATCAAGCGTGTGCAAACTTTTGAACTGGATCATTTGTGGAAATTCAGTTATTAATGTGTCTTGTGGACTATATGTAAACATCGGATATGTGAAATAGCTGATTCAGGACAGAACTAAATAAAACAGAAAATGCCATTTTTATGATCCCTCTTATTAAAACAGAAAAATGATCAACATTTTGCAGATTCTGTAAGGCATATGTACACGTATGGCCTCGACTGTATTTATCTATCCATCACTTACCAGTTGGTAAACACGATCTACCGGTCTGACCAGCTCAGCCTCTGTTTTGTTAGCTGGTACATGTGCCTTGTACTTATATATGTAATATCTGATACATTGTCCAGCCATTAAATAAACCTCTGAAGAACCAAACAGAAGATCACACTTCATGTTTTCTGTCCTTGGTCCTTGATTGAGCAATAAGGTTATACCACCTACGGCCGGTAGGTGGCGGTAAAACACCTACAACAACAACAACACCACCACCGCTAAGTAAATCACGTTAAAGATTTAAAACAAGTGCAGAATTGTTTTGTTCCGCGCTTTAGCAGGACAAACCTGAGCCTGTAGTCTGAGGACTGAACATTATGAGGATCATTCCTGTCACGACACATACATACAGTGGCATGTACAGCTCAGTAGAAAGTCAACATGGCTGATCTGCTTGTCTGATGAATGGGAAACGTGGCATATTCAACTCACCTCCGTCGCAACACTGATCTTTTCCTTTTTAATATTCTTTGCCTTTGTCATTCTGATAGCCGGTGGGTGTAAGAAGTACCAGGATATAATAATAATAATAATAACAAAGATTTGGTTTGAGCTGACGTGCAGCAGAAATCTTCTTCCTTCTCCCTAGAGTGTGTTTATTGTAAGCAACACACACACCACACACACACACACACACACACACACACACCGCCACCTACAGGCAAATCTGATACAGTGCTTCTCAAAGTCCTCAGAGAGATCTCTCACTGTCCAAGTGAGCTTTGAAGACTTTGAGACGCACTGTGTCCGTCCCCTTTGTCTTTCTTAAGTCCCTCCATGTGGTGTGTGAGTTGGGAAAGAACCAAAATCTGGAGATTTTGTAGTCTGAGAACCACTGATACCGCAACCGTCCAGTAAAAAGTCCAGTAAAAAGCTTTTTTCTGCCTTTGATTTTCCGAAATGTCCGAAAAAATTCCAGCCACAAACCCTTTAACCAGTGAAATACAGTCCAGGTACAGCACTGACCTCACTGAGAAACAATAGTTGTCTATATTTTCTCCCCTAAATTAGGTTTAGGGTCACGCTACGGCTAGGGTCATGCTGGCAAGTCACTTCTGAGTGTGCACCATCCAGCGTTTCGTTATTACTGATGAGAAACGTATAACCTACAGCCCTTTATACAATTTATACACACACCAAACTTTTAACGTATTTAAGTTTTATTTCCACGTTACGTGCTAGGTTTCATACTAGCTTTATCGGCTGTATAAGCAAAGCACGCTAACTGTACTAGCTGCATTCATGCACCAGAGTTAACAACAATCTCTGCTACTTCCTTCAGAGCATTATTTTTCTTTGTCATGCTTTATTTTTCTTGGATTGGTCCAAGGTATCATTAGAGCCGGTTGCTTGGATTTGTTGCTTTACCGTGTCATACCATATATGCACAGAAGTGCCAAAGTTACTCTGTCACTTGCCGCTGAAGTCAAGGGATCATGTTGCGTCTGTGCATGCAATTTTTATGTACATAAAAAAAAGTCACTATGTAACTTGTGACCAGGACAACTTAATGTTCCAATAGTTTTTATGCCACATGTGTCCTCATCTGAGGCAATGTCAACGGTGACCCAGAAGATAAACTTCCACCAATTTTAAAGGTGGTTCGGATATCACATGTCTGATGCCATATTTTTGCCAAATATAGCAGCCACATGTGGCCTAAGTGTGTCCTTTCCTACAAATGCTGGCCAGCTAACTTGACAAGATAGCATACTTTTTCTGAGAGGAATTTTAAGTTATATTGATGAATATTCAACATTCACTCTCCAGTTAGCTAACATAAGCTAACTCAAGATGATTCTGAGATTAATCCATCTATCCATCCATCCATCTTCTACCACTTACTCCTTTTCAGGGTCACAGGGAACCTGGAGCCCATCCCAGGGAGCATCGGGCACAAGGCAGACAGGGTGCCAGTCCATCGCAGGGCACAATCACACACACACACCCCTATACACTAGGAACATGTCTTTGCACTGGGGGAGGAAACCAGAGTACCCGGAGAACATGCAAACTCCACACACACGACCCCGGCAGGAATCGAACCCTGGTCATGTTTGTCAAATCATAATCCCATGTAATCACTCATCATATAAGGAAATATTCATAGTCTTTGCTGCCTAGCTAACTAGCAACATGTGCTAATGCTGCTTTCTAATGGGGTCATGTTATCAATGTTTACAAAATTACAGAAGCATGGTCCACTCTAGCCTTAACTACTATCTCTCTCAATTTACAATTATGCTGTTGGAATACATTTAGAGTAAATGAGTCGTTTGTCAACAGTTTAAGATGGTTTTTCGTCAGAAGGTTTCAAACTGTTACTGGGAGGTTCTGAAAGATTCTTCTTGCATATCGATTGAAATGGGAACAGTTTGGAAGTCCCAAATGTTCCTTAATTGGTCTTTTCCATATTTTTTTTTATGTGTAGGCCCATTGCTTTCTGCTTTTGGTCCTCTAGGATGGCCATCAGAAATGAAATATACACTTATTGTCCAGTTTATTAGGAACACCTGCACACCCGTTCATGTATGCAGTAATCTAATCAGCCAATCACATGGCAGCATAAAATCATGCAGATACTAGTCAAGAGCTTCAGTTAATGTTCACATCCAACACAGAACATCTCTGTGATTTTAACCATGGCATTGTTGCTGGTACCTGATGGGATGGTTTGAGTATTTCAGATACTGCTGATCTCCTGTTTGGCAGATTGGATAACTCCATAAAATGAGCTGGTGTACAGGTGTTCTTATTAAAGTGGATGGTAAGTGTATTTTATTTGTATTAGTCAGGGTCTAACTTTCGAAGGATGCCCAGTCTGAAATCTCTTCCAGCTTCTTCCAGTGGTGTGTCCCTCTGCCTGTGGTCCTCGAGGAGAGTAAATCTGGACACCAAATATCCAACAGAAACATTTTGTTTGTCATTTATGAACACACATCTTATGAACACACATCCATTACCATATTCTGATACACTATGTGGCCAAAAGTTTTTGGACACCTGATCGTCACACCACATTTGGTTCTTCTTCAAACTGTTGCCACAAAGTTAGAAGCACACAGCTGTCTAGAATGTCTTTGAATGCTGTAACATTACAATTTCTCTTCACAGGAACTAAGAGACTCAAACACTGTTCCAGCATCACAACGTCCCTGTACACAAAGCGAGCTCCATGAAGACATGCTGTGTGAAGGTTGGTGTAGAAGATCTCGAGTGTCCTGCACAGAACCCTGACCTCAACCACACTGAACCCCTTTGGGATGAACTGGAACACCGACTGCACCCCAGACCTCCTCAGTACCTGATCTCACTAATACTCTTGTAGCTGAATGATCACAAATCCCCACAGTCACGCTCCAAAATCTAGTGGAAAGCCTTCCCAGAAGACTGGAGCTTATTATAACAGCAAACACAGATGGGATTCAATCTGAATGTTCAACAAGCACATATGGGTGTGATTGTCCGGTGTCCACATACTTTTGGCCACGCAGTGCATCATTTCTTTAACCATTACTGGATAAGTGGCCTTCTATACACAACATTAAACATCACGACCGATTAACACGCGTGTCCACCATCTGGACAGACTGCACTGGTCACGTGCCCTTAATCCTGATTGGTCCTCGGAAGAGGAAGTGCGTGTCACGTGACGCCTGCGCAAGTCGACCGAGAATCAGCTGATAATTTGAGGGACGTCTCGCTCCGTCACGATTTGAACCCCCCAGTGTGTTTTATTACCTCCTTTGCACTTGCAGAACGATTTATAAAAGGGATCTGGAGCTCTAACCTTCGTGGCACATCTTCTGAATTCGGAGGGGTTTTAAAAACATCCACAGACAGCAGTCATGGCGCTCAGCGACGCGGACGTCCAGAAGCAGGTAATGATGGGATTATAGAGGGAAGAGTGTTACGTCATTACACCTCATATTACTGCACTGAATTATTGCAATGTGTAAGCGGCTATAACCTTCAACACCGTTATAGGGAAGGACGCCGCCATTAATAGTGTGTGTGTGTGTGTGTGTGTGTGTGTGTGTGTGTACGCACGCTTAAATATTATTCGGATATAATTAATATTCATGGTATTTTTGTCAACTTGCATTGAGTCAAGAAAGTCTTTTTTTTATTTTTTATTTTACATATTCGGTTATAAAATATCATAATAAATGAATTGGATTAAAACATGTTTAATAAACTCCAGATTGATAGACCTTAGTTCTAAATGTGATCGCCGAAAAAGTGGGCGCCGACAGGGGGCGCCCGGGGCCTCAACAATTTGGTGTGAAAAATAAATAAATACATGATTTTTTAAGAATTTTTTTTACATGATTTTTTTCTCAGACAACCACACACACACACGCAATCAATTCCTAATGTAATGTAGAGAGAGATGTCATTATTAATAAAAAAAAAAAAAAGGAGGTGGGGTATATTCAGAAGTCATGTTTTTCCTGTGCTGTGGGGGTTTCCTCCGGGTACTCCGGTTTCCTCCCCCAGTCCAAACACATGCACAGTAGTCTGATTGGCGTGTCTAAAGTGTCCATAGTGTATGAATGGGTGTTTGAGTGTGTATGTGATTGTGCCCTGCGATGGACTGACACGCTGTCCAGGGTGTACCCCGCCTTGTGCCCCATGCTCCCTGGGATAGGCTCCAGGTTCCCCGCGACCCTGAAAAGGAGTAAGCGGTTGAAGATGGATGGATGGATGGATATTTAGAAGTCTGTATTTTTAATGTGTTTTGAAGACATCTTGCAAAAAGGGGGGCCTCGGTCAGATGTTAATGCCATTTAGGGGGGCCTTGCCCTGGAAAAGTTTGGGAACCCCTGTGTTAAATCACTGAAACACACATTTTGCATCTGTTCAACCGTTTACAGAATTAATACTAAAACATCTCTGTATGTCTGTCCCGCACTGAAATCGCGGTGTATAGTCAGGCCAAAATATTTCTCAGTTTTCCCTGATGAAAAACAAAAATAAACAAAAAACACCAATCGGAACCATCGTAAAACTTCTAATGGTTTCCAGTACAAATGCCATTACAAACCATCAGTTAACCATTAAAACCATTACCAAATATGAGAGGTGTTCTACCGGTCCTTAATGGCATCCATAGACATAACAGTTTACCAGTCGAAAGCAACAAATGACCAGTAGAGACCCACAGGGATCATTCCAGTTTCCATTAAAACCATTACGATTCCTATTAAAGCCATTACACGTTCTAGGAGTGTTTCTGTTGTAGTGTTTTTTCCCCAGCAGGGTTTAATCAAGCAGCAGACATGAAATCATGCGAAAAAGTTACGAAGCTCAGCACAGAATGTTAACAAGACAACACTTTGCTGATCATGTTCAGACGTTACTTGATCGATACTCATCAGTGATCACAGCAGCCGGTTGACTTGATTTGATTTGAACTTCCCTTAATATCTTCTTTCTCTGTTTCTCCTTGTCTCTAGATCAAGCACATGATGGCTTTCATCGAGCAGGAGGCCAATGAAAAAGCAGAGGAAATCGATGCCAAGGTAAACATCTATGACGGCCTGCTTCAAATACTTAAAAATCTTTTACTCACTATATGGCTTTCTTTATGGCCATGTATTTATTTATGTGATTGATTTATTTATTTTTCATATACAAGCACAAGTTGTTCATCGCTAATTCTAAGCCTTAACGGGTTTGTAAAGCGTTACCCTTTCTCCGCAGGCAGAAGAAGAGTTTAACATTGAGAAGGGTCGCTTGGTGCAGACTCAGAGGCTGAAGATCATGGAGTACTATGAAAAGAAGGAAAAACAAATTGAGCAGCAGAAGAAAATGTGAGTCACGTCCTGCAGAACGCCGTGCCTGGTTAACTCCAGGATTAGACTGGAAACTTCTGCAGGTTCTTGTGTGTGTGTGTGTGTTGTGTTCACACTTTATTCTTGTTCCATAGTCAGATGTCGAACTTGATGAACCAGGCCAGATTGAAGGTGCTGAAGGCTCGTGATAACATGATCTCGGTCAGTAACACTTTTTCTCAGGGCAGATTCGGACCCGATGTTTGCTAGTGTGTGTGTGTGTGTGTCTTTGTAACATTTTTGTGGTGTGTGTGCGTGTGTAGGACATGCTAAACGATGCACGTCAGCGCCTGGCTAATGTAGCCAGAGATCCAACCCGGTACTCAGCCCTGATGGACGGACTGGTGCTACAGGTAATATTCATGCACTGATAATCCCAAAACCTCGTTCGTGTGATTTTAAAAAAATAAAAAAATAAAAATTTATAAATACATCATTTAATTTTTTCAAATTGATGTGAACAAGAGTTTAATACCAAGACTGCTTTTAGAATGAATAATTATTACATTTACAAGCTGGTATTGAACACTATCAATGTGGGTGTTGAATACAAGAGTACAGATATACTGTGTGTAAATCACATGTATATTGCAAAGGGACATTATTTAAACTATATGCCATTTAAATATTTACATTTCTATATGCTATTCGCTTATTTCTACTGTAACAATGGAAATGTAATCGAATGTCTCCTTCGTGTCCCACATTGTCAGTCAAATTGTATACCTGGCAAAAGATTTTGATGCATTTTTGTTAAATTTGTGAGGATGATCACAAAAACTTTGACTTGTGTTTTTTTTTTTTTTCAGGGTTTTTATCAGCTACTTGAACCCAAAGTGATGATCCGCTGCCGCAAGCAGGACGTGGCCTTGGTGCAGGTCAGCTTTAACTCGACGAAGTGATCGATTCTGACCGGGAGATTAAGACTTAACTTGTGGTTTGATGCCATTGAAAATCTTGTCTCTCTCTCTTTTAATGTCAGGCTGCGGTGCAGAAAAACATCCCCATCTACAAAGCAGCCGTGAAGAACAATCTTGAAGTGCGGATTGACCAAGACAACTTCCTCTCTCCAGACACGTGCGTATCCGCTGTTCAGTGGAATCCGTTTCTGCCATCGGATTGTGAAGCAGCACGTGTAGTGTAACCGCTTTCTTTCTCTGTTTATAGCTCGGGTGGGATTGAGATCTATAATTCAGATGGCAAGATTAAGGTGTCGAACACTCTGGAGAGCAGGCTGGACCTTTTGGCACAGCAGGTAGAGTATCATGGAACCATGGACATGGCGTTGGGTCATGATGGTATTCGTCACAAGCTGTACTTTACTATCTTTCCTGGTTCGCAGTAGTCAGGAGACATTGATGCATTGAAATATTGGCAGTGAATCTCGGTATAGGAGTTCTGTTTCAATTCCTTTCGTTTCAGTTTCTTGAGGATCTCAGTCTGAGGTGTGAAGGCAGAACCTGAACGTCGGTGATATGCCTCAGCCCTGTGCTAGTGTCTAGTACCTTTTGGCAGACAGTTTATTAACCAGAGCGATATAGAAATGAGGCAGAGTAATAAATATCCAAGCATCTAGCTGTTAACATTCCCAACTAAACATGAACTTTTCAGTAAGTGCTAGTGCTCAGTTAAATTTCTGCATTTGCAATGACAGTCATGTAAAAAAAAAAAAAACAAGTACACCCCATGGAAATGTTTTAATTTTATTATTATTTGGACAAGCAAACATTCGATCCTCTTTGAAACGGTGCCTATTAATGACGTTTATATAGTTGAACAAAACCACAAGGTTTTCAATCATTTATTCAACAGAAATATCAATAGATGTGGTATTCTTCTGTGTAAAAAGTAAGTGCACCATTGGTGTCAGAAGCTAGTATTGCCCCCTTTAGCAGAAATAACTTTTTTTGCATAATTGTCCATCAGGCTTGATGGAATTTCCGACCATTCTTATGCAATACTCTTCAGTTGCATGAGGGTTTTCTTGCATATACTGATCATTTCAAATCCCCCCCACAAGATTTCAATGGGATTCAAGTCCGGGCTTTGACTAGGCCATTCCGTAACCCTCCATTACTTCCTTTTGAGACTTGAGACAAATGGTCCAGTCCCTGAGGCAGCAAAGCAACCCCAAACCATAACATTTCCACAACTGTGCTTCACAGTTGGTATGAGGTGCTTCTCCTGAAAAGCTGTCTTTGGTCTGCATCAAACATGTCTGCTGTTACTGTGACCAAACAACTCTTATTTTTGATTCATCTGTCCAGAGCACATTATTCCAAAAGGTCTGGTCTTTGCCTATATGCTCACTGACAAACTAGTCTTGCAAAGCCTTTTTCTTGGCACGCCTCCCATGCAGGTCAAATTTGTGCAATCTCTTTCTGATTGTAGAAACATGCACTTTGACACTAGCAGTTGCAAGACTTACTAGCAGATCCTGTGATGAACTTTGAGTTCTCTGAGACTTCTTTTTACATCAGACGGTCTGCTTCTGGGCTGAATTTGCTGGTACGGCCAGTCCTGGACAAATTGGTAGTCATTTGAAATTGGATCTGTGCCATTTGTAGATGATTTTCCTTTAGAGTGGAATGATAATTCAAATAATCTCTAGATCTTTTTAAATCCCTTGCCAGACTCCTAGGCATCCACAATCTTTTTTCCAAACAAATAAAAAAACACTATATATCTTGGCATCATGACACCACACACCTCAATAGCAAAGTGAACACCAGACGCTAGATACGAGACGGGTATAAATAAGACCGGTTCCACATGCACTCCCTGATCGATGAAATAAAACAATAGAGAGACCGCAAAATGCAAAGACCGTCAATGACAGGACAAAAACAAAGAGATCGCCGGATGATGGAGACCTTCCCATAACTCAAATGCCTTGGAGAATAAATCTGATTTCAAATTGGATTTAAAAACGTCTGTTGTAGGAGATGACTTTATAAACAACGGTAAACTATTCCACAATCGTAAAACAGCGGCAGAAAACCTTTAAACCTACAAGATGGAAGATGTGAAGTACCATGTAGAGCTTTAAAAACGAACCTCTCCTTCAATTGAATTCTGTATAATTGTGTATGTTGGTGCTTTGAAAGTGTATGGCACTTAAATGAATGGCATTGTTCTGATTCGAGTGTTTTCTAATTCTCATGTTAAGTCCTAACCCAGTCCTTTCCTTGACTTTCCTGCTTAGATGATGCCTGAAATCCGAGTTGCCCTGTTTGGTGCGAATCAGAGCCGCAAATTCATGGATTAATCATCTCTGCGTGTGATCCTGGAGCATTCAGGACCATAACAGAACGAGGGGGAAAAAACACCCAGTATTTGTGTCGTTTTTTTTTTTTTTTTTTTTTACTTTGATGTAAAAGACTGAATTCACGTGTCAAGTAGTATTTAACTTATGAATTGTATGTATATGTTTGTGGTGTGTATTGTGATTCGTTGTTGCTGTTTGATTGGCTTTTAGATGGTATGCTTCATATGTTTACAAGTGAGTCTGGATGGTTACACTCGCGACTTGAATTCAAGTCTTGCTGATAAGTAGTAGACATTCTCCGATATTTAAGACATTCCACCATATTTTGGTTTACATTTTAGCACACATTACAGGATTTCCCTTTTAAAGATGTTTACTGTTGTGGGGTTTTTTGTGTTTTTTTTTTACCCTGTTTTCCCCTTTTGTGCAGATCATGTGCTGTATAACTGAAGAAAACATTTTTGTTGCAATGCTGAGATCACATGAATGTGGAAATAATATAAAGAAATAAAGAATATTCCATGACATGCTGTCTGATGTTGACTCTAAATGTATTGCTCAGTGTCTGCCTCTCTGCTGAGCAACTCAAAATGGAGGATGTTAAACCGAAGAATGTGCAACTGTGGAATTTCTTTGTCACGGTTAGGATCTTATGACTCGCTGTGTTCCTCTATTGTCAACATACTTGGGAGAAATAATGGAGTGCCTTATTCAGCTGACCAATTGTGCTACTATACATTGGGGAAGTGAAATGTCTTGAAACAGGGACAGTTGTTTGGGAGGTTTAGTCTCTGCTCACACGCTTGTAGGTAACCAGCAGTGTATGGCTCAGTAGTGAACAGTGAAGGTGGTAGTGAAGGTTTAGTGAAAGGTGCTGTCATTTCAAGGGTAAGTGTGTTTTGCATATTTAACTTTTTTTAATTTAACTGAAATTTCATTTCAGATTTTTGCATTACTGAAATCAGGTGTGTGAGAAAATATGACTATAAGGAGATGGAGTGCTTGTAATGTTATCTTAAAAGTTATTTCATGTATCTTGCTATCAGTGTGTTTTGCATGAAAACATAGAGGACATATCAGATGTTTAAACTGAGGAAATGTACCAATCACATGCGACATGTCTCAAAAATATTGGGACAAGGCAACAATGCTGGAAAAGTGAGTGTTACTGAAAAGAACCAGCTGGAGGTTAACTGGCAACAGGTCAGTGACATGATTGGGTATAAAATGAGTATCTTTAAGAGGCGGAGTCTTTCAGAAGTAAAGATGGGCAGCGGTTCACCAACATGATTGGGTATAAAATGAGTACCTTCGAGAGGCGGAGTCTTTCAGAAGTAAAGATGGGCAGAGGTTCACCAACATGATTGGGTATAAAATGAGTACCTTCGAGAGGCGGAGTCTTTCAGAAGTAAAGATGGGCAGAGGTTCACCAACATGATTGGTTATAAAATGAGTACCTTCGAGAGGCGGAGTCTTTCAGAAGTAAAGATGAGCAGAGGTTCACCAATCTGCGGAAAACTGCGTCTACAGTTTGTGGAAAAACGTTTTATGAGACGTTTTCTTTCCCCCAAACGGTACATTTCTTCAGTTGAAACATTTGATAAGTTTTCTGTTCTATTGTGAATATCGTATGGGTTTATGAGATTTGCAAATCGTTTCGTTCTGTTTTTAGTTGCATTTTACACGCTGTCCCAACTTTTTTGGAAGTGGGGTTGTAAATCAAATAATAAATGACCATCAGGGACGTCTCTAGGCCAATTACCAATTCTTTGTTTTCATCAACGGTTCGACTCCATCTTAAACATGTTACTGGGCGGGCACTAGGACCAGGAAGAGGCTTCTCTACACACTACACACCTATTTATCCGGGCGTTATTCGGTTTATAGACGCACATCCGGTGGCTTTACCGCGGTTTCGTCCCGCCGGCGGACCTCCAGACAGTAAGCACGTTTACATGCACGTTAAAAGTTCATTTCAATCGAGCTAAAGCAATAATTCGCCTTTGTAAAATGTCATGTAAATGCTTTCATTTGAATGAAATCGAACTGAAATCGGGCTTGAAGCTCGACTTCGTCCAGCATGTTTACACTTAATAATCGATTAATCAATTTCTGCTGTTCAGCGAATGATCCACACACAATGACACATTTGACTGTTTTTTTTTGGCTACATAGTACAGCCATTTTCGCCTTTTGTAGGTGTTGGATGGATGGGGACTGAGTTAATTTAAGTTGATGAATCAATGTCTTTAAGCTAAATACACTTAAATATAACAAAAAATTAAACTCAAACTTTGTCATTTTAAATAAATCGTTGTTATATTTAAGTGTATTTGGCGTAAAGAAATTGACTTATCAACTTAAAAATTTTGAGATAGTTTCCTCCGTTTTTTTTTTTTTAGTTAAATGAACTTATCCGGTTTTATAGTGTAGACAATTATCTAACGCAAATTATAAGACCGTAACCAAAAAGAACCTTATTTATGTAGATTTTACATCATGGTTACTCTAAAATATACATGACTAGCAAGATTTTTTTGGTGGCTTTAAAATTTTTTGTGGGGGGTATGCCCAGAACCCCTCACCCCAGTTCATAAATCTCTAGTGATGTCCCTGATGACCAATAATGATGAGAATTGTAAGTAATGAATTGCACTTCAGTTATGACTCTTTCACCCATTCTTCCAGACCATGAAGAGATTTTACTATATATCCTGCGGTACTACAGCTCTGTTGACGATGCTGATCGTAACCTCTGTGAAAGAGAGCAAATGTACACCAGACCCTCATCAGAGAGAGTTTTTACTCCAAGAGGAAGCCTCCAGGCAGATCGGTGGCAGAGTGGAGCTCAGTGCAGCAGAGCGTCGATTTGACTCCTCCTTGCGTAAACTGAAAGAGCAGGAGATAACGGCTCGAGAGTTCCCTCCAGCTATGCACTTCTTTAAAGCAAAGTCCTACATCCAAAAGAGTCCTGTGTTTAAACTACTACAAAAAATGCCAAAAGGTATTTTTTGTGATTCTTTGAATGTTTTCCATAATCATTATCTAAACTTGTCCTCAAGGACCCTCAACCAGTCCACATTTTGGTTCTGTTTGTACTATCTATAATGATACCTGATCCAGATGTTAAGAAGGTTTCAGAGGACTGAATAGAGAACCGAGAACTGAGCAGGTCATGATCACACCATTCTGCTGTCTGTTCCTTTAAGGTGCTATCCTACACATACACAGCTCTGCTCTGGTAAGCGTGGATTGGCTCGTGATGAACGTAACATATCGGCCTCACTGCTATGTTTGCTTCACATGGACGGGCCGAGCGCAGTTTGTATTCTCGGCACTGCGGCCATTCACACGCTTGGGTTGCTCTCGATGGAACCTGTTGGAGAACCTGAGGGCCACCATCAGTGATGTACCTGCTTTTGACAAGAGGTGATCTACAGCACGTCATTATTATAAAACCTGAGAAGCAGTGAATAGAGAGTTTCAAGATAGGAATACTGATACTTCCAACTGTTTGAACTGATTTAGTTGTTCAAGTTATAAATATGAATGTTGAATCGGTGTAGTCTTGTCCATTATAGTATGAACCATCTAAAATGTATTATATAAAGCCTGATCTTCTGAAATCCTACATATTCGTTCCTTCATACAATGGATATACAAAAATACTGCTTTTTGTTGGTGTATAAAAAAGGAAACCAAGGTAAATCATGTGAAATGTTTTAAATCATGTCCCAGCTGAAGGCCCATAGCATGATAGCGCCACCATCATGCTTCACCATGGGTTCATTCTTTGGGTGAAGAGCTGTGTTGTTTTTACCCCAAACATACCTTTTAGAATCATGCCCAAAATGTTCTACCATGGTCTCATCAGACCATAACACATTAACCACATAGTCTGGGGTGATTTTAAACAGGCTTTTCTTGAGAAACTGCTTCCATCGTACCCAAAGTCCAGACATGTGAAGAACACAAGAGATTGTTGACTAAGGTCAGTCTAATCTTTTACACATTTTACTCTCAGTTTGATGCGGAACCTCACGCTGTTCACCGAGGACCCCGATGTGGCATACCCCACCCAGGATGACGTGTGGAATCAGTTTGAGCAAATATTTGGCTCAATCTCAGGGCTGATCACCTATGCACCTGTTTTCAAAGATTACCTCTACCAAGGCCTCCTACAACTCTACGATGACAATATCTTGTATTTGGAGCTGAGGGCTGGCCTGTCCAAGGTTGGTGAATATTTAGTATGATTAATTTAGTCATATGTAAAGACAGATGTTAAAAAATGAAATCCTAAACATGAATTTCTACTGCAGATGTATGAACTTGATGGCACCATCCATGACATAGAATGGTCTATCCAAACCTACAAAAATGTAACTGAGCAATTCAAATTGGAGCATCCAGATTTCATGGGGATTCGATTAATTGTATCTGTCCATAGGTAAGCTGACAAGGAATGACCTTTTCCAAGTTGTTCTGGTACAACAAGAAAGAGTAAATATCTTTTACAGTGGAGTTTATCAATCCAGGACAATCCCAGAGACTTGAAAGCTGTTTTTTCAGAGTGCGGTGGCATAAAAACTTCATGAAGATTCTTTACGTTGATTTTTGTTGATGTTGATCTTCACTCATCTGTACATCTTGTGAATGTTTTGTTGGTTTGAAATGCATCTTTTCTGCTTCCTTGTACAGGTCACAGAATTTGTCTAATGTCAAAAAAGCAGTAAAAGACACCATCGAGATGCAAAAACGATATCCAGAGATCATCGCTGGCTTTGATCTGGTGAAATCCCGCACTTGGCTTTACGCCAAAACCAAAGTAGAAATGCATCTGGTATTTCGTTTCTCTTACATGACCTTCATATAACTTTAACCTTGAGATTATGTCTTGACGTAGGTTGGGCGTGAGGATAGAGGAAATTCCATCTATTATTTTCGAGATGCTCTATCAGTTCCTGCTGAGGTTAAAGCGAAACTTTCCTACTTTTTCCATGCAGGCGAGACTGGTAAGTCTCATATTAATACATTATATTTACAATGCATATAACTCGCATCCAAATATTTACAGAAGACTTTTTGTTCTGATTTCTTTACAAATACCTCGCAACATCCCGCTGAAAAACCCCCCTCTACAGCCTACTGTAGATAACCATATGTTTGCAAAAAAAAACAAAACATTTTTTATTAGCAATACGTAGCATCATTAGCTAGCAGGAGCAGCCACAAGCATACTGAGGGCCAGAGAGAGAGGAAAAAAAATAAAAAAACCTCCTATTAGGCAACCTTTAGAGCACGTCATCTTGTTTCCTCACATGTAGGGGCACCTTATATTCATGTATATTCACCATTTGAAGTGCAGTCATTAGGGCAGTGTAAGGGAGGGCACTTGATCACATTTTATCTACTTTAGCACTTTCACACTTTCCCCATTGGGAAATCAGGAGTCGTCCAGTTTTCTCCACTTACACAGGCTACATTCATGCAGTGAATGTAACATCGGGAGTAACTTGGGGTTTCAGTGTCTTGCCCAAGGACACTGCGATATGTGGAGTCATGTGGGCCGGGAATCGAACCGCCAACCCTATGATTAATGAACAACCCGCTCTACCACCTGAGCCACAGAACTGAACTGACACTGGCGTTTACCATTGGTGTAACTGGACGGTCCTGTTAACAGACCAGCTCCAGTATGTAATCTGCCTCAAAGTGTGTATTCCTGTCCACACACTCACAGCCAAGATCCTGCAGCTCTGGATATGCGCCATAGATTCCTGCACGCTCTTTAACATCTATGTAAATGATTGGCTGGTGCCTTTTGATGCTCACTCAACTATAAACTAATCCTCTACTGTTCAGTTGATACAAATATTCAATAGTTGAATTGTGAAACATATCAAATATATTTAATATAAACTATAATCCTGTTAATATTGTTTGTAGACTTATACGGCACAGATGTAGACAGGAACATTCTGGATGCTCTATTGTTCAACACTACGCGTATCGGGCATGGTTTTGCCCTGGCACACCATCCCCTGGCAAAAGCGCTCTCCAGAAAAATGGGCGTGCCAGTGGAAGTATGTCCGATCTCCAACCAGGTATGGCCTCAGCAACAAACGTCTACAACAGGGTACACAAATATCCCTATAGCTATTGAGCTAAATATGAATGCTTATTGTGTTTGTGTATTGTGTGCTTTGTTTAAGTTATGGGTGTACTGCTTTCTTAGTGCTTTCCATTTAAATATCACTAAAATATCACTAAAATATGGTTTTTATTCACAAAATACAGACATACAGAATGCCGTGGTTTACCACATTCTATATGAAGTCTATTCATGAACTGATATAATTTCCAGTTTAATTAGCGTTGGTTTTTGAAATTAGCATGAACATCTCAGACCTCAGTTGACATGTATTATAGGAATAGTCTTCTCAGGGGTGCTACACTGTAAGCCAAAAGTATGTGGACACCTGACCATCACACCCATATGTGGTTCTTCCTCAAACTGTTGCCACAAACTTGGAAGAACTCAATTGTATAGACTGTATTTATATGCTGTAAAATTACAATTTCCCTTCACTGAAACTAAGAGACTCAAACCTGTTCCAGCATCATAATGTACACAAAGCGAGCTTCATGAAGACATGGTGTGTGAAGGTTTGACTGTAAGAACTCAAGTGTCCTGTACAGAGTCCTGACCTCAACCCCACTGAACCCCTTTGGGATGAACTGGAACACCGACTGCACCCCAGACCTCCTCAGTACCTGATCTCACTAATACTCTTGTAGCTGAATGATCACAAATCCCCACAGTCACGCTCCAAAATCTAGTGGAAAGCCTTCCCAGAAGACTGGAGCTTATTATAACAGCCAAGGAGGACTACATCTGGAATGGGATGTTCAACAAGCACGTATGGGTGTGATGGTTATGCTTTTGGTTATATAGTGTATATGGCTACCTGTCTTTCATTTCATTAACGTTTTGATGCATTTATATGTACTGTAGGTGCTAAAGCTGGTCTCAGATCTGCGAAATCACCCCGCTGCAGTGTTAATGTCAGAGGGACATCCCATGGTGGTGAGCTCCGATGATCCGACCTTGTTTGGCACTGCTGGACTCACCTATGATTTCTACGAAGTCTTTGTAGGACTCGGAGGTCTGAGTGCCGGTGTAGGTACGCTGAAAGAGTTGGCAATGAATTCGATCAGGTATAAGGTTTTGCATTTATCATTTAGTCTAAAGCTCTTTCTTGTCTTTGAAAGAAATTTCTGACTGACTTTTTGTTTGTATACAGGTACAGTTCCTTGCCACCAGTGCTTAAGGATAAGGCCATGGCCTTATGGCAGCAAAAATGGAACAAATTTATATCACAGAACTCAGCATAGTTACAAAAAGTTGAAGAAAACAATCAAATGACAATTTCACACTGAATCCCCCCACCCCAAGCCCGCCCCCAAGTGAAACTAATTCTACACTGAAGCCACAGTTTATAGGAGTATTGTTGCAGAGATGTTTTGGCATTTTATTAAATTCGGGATTTATATACATCGATCACATGGGACTGGGTGATCTAATGATATCGTGATAAAATGTTACAATATGCTTTTCTGAAATATCATGGATTTTGTTATTATTGCTTTTTAATAAATTAAAATAAAAACTATTTCCAAAGTGACTGGATGCAGCTGATGTGATGCTAAAATTTTGTACTTAATCTTAACAAAAATCCCAAAACACTCCTTTTCAGTGTTAAATGTAAAAAAAAAAAAAAAATAATAACAAATGCAATATTTGTTAGAAATAAAACAACATTTTTGAAATATAAAAACAAATTTAACTAAAATATATTTTTGTAGTGGGGCGCACATTCGCCTCACACCTCCAGGGTCGGGGGTTTGATTCACACTGTGGTCCTGTGTGTGGAGTTTGTATGTTCTCCCCGTGCTGCGGGGGTTTCCTCCGGGTACTCCGGTTTCCTCCCCCAGTCCAAAGACATGCATGGTAGGCTGATTGGCGTGTCTAAAGTGTCCGTAGTGTACGAATGGGTGTGTGAGTGTGTATGTGATTTGTGCCCTGCGATGGACTGTCCAGGGTGTACCCCACCTTGTGCCCCATGCTCCCTGGGATAGGCTCCAGGTTCCCCGTGACCCTGAAGAAGGAATAAGCGGTAGAAGATGGATGGATGGATGCAACATTACTGTATTGCTGGCATATTGTGTATCGGGATACACATTGGGTAGCATAGAAATGCCTTTTGAGACTCGTGATATATCATATCGCCCATCACCACGATCACAAACTGTATGCTCCATGCCTGCTCACTACAGATCTGAAATGTACAGCTGATAGCAGCCTTCATGCCCAAAAGTTATTTATAGTTCACCTATGAGAACTAAGAACAGTATTTTAGTAAGATAAATAATAATAATAATAAAAGTAGACATGTTCAAATACAAGTTTGTCTTGAGTTGAGCTTTAAAAATGTCAAAGGTCTGAGCTTCCCTAAGTTCAAGAGGAAGAGAGTTCTGAAGGGAAGGAGCGTAGATAGAAAAAGCCCTGTACACAATTGTCTAGAATGTCTTTGTATGCTGTTTCTACTCTGCGTGAACAAGCCAATTAACCCAACAGTAATTGTCTTTATAAATCAACAAAAATCGACCTTCTGAAAGAGACAGAACATGAGTAATACAACAAAGTAATACATTACCGTTAAAGCGGTCAGTTTGTGCCGCGCGTTTGAACCGTCCTGATTCTGTGCGAAACCCAGCTTTCGAATCTTTTGATCCAATTTGGAGCAATCCATACATTTTGCTCGAAGGGTTCAGATGTATTTTAGTTCCCAGCTCCCATTTTAACAAGTCCGCAGCCTACAAGTTGAGAGACCTCGACTGAAACGTGATAAGGATTTAATTTACACCTTTAATTCTTACCACACAACAAATACACAACAACAAATAAAACACAGCAAAGTATGTCGATTGGATGTTTTTCAATTTAAAAAAAATTTAAGACAGTCAGAAAAAAGAAAGAAAAAAAAAGACATTAGCTATACAGATCATGTTCAATGTAATCGATTTTATCTTTTTTTTTTTTTATTAAAAACAAAGAATACAGTTTCTAATGTGCTTCTGTATTGGGATGCAGGGGTTTTACTCGAGCCAGGCGGGACAGTCCTAATCGTAGACCAAGTCCAGGCGACTTCATGGCAGGACTCTGACATGAGCTAGGGCTCCGTCCTAGCAGACCTGATAACATTCAGTGAAAAAGAAAAGAACAGATTGTTTGCTTATGGTCTCAGACACATGAATTGATACTCAGTATTTTGATTCCTACAAACATTTTTAGAGCAAATCATCTACTTGCTTTGCATAACCCCAATTCTAAAAAAGTTGGGACGCTGTGTAAAACGTAAATAAAATCAGAGTGCAAAGATCTGCAAATCTCATAAACCCATATGTTCTTTATAATAGAACACAGAAAACATTTAGAATGTTTAAACTAAGGAAATAAGGTCATTTTGAACTCGATGGCTGCAATACGTCTCAAAAAAGTTGGGACGCGGACAACAAAGATTAAAGAATAAAAAGCAGAGGATTAAAAAAAAAAAAAAAAGGTTTAACCGCTTGGTGGTTTGTGTGTCAGGGCTCAGCTAAAACTGAATGACCTACTGCGCATTCGGACAGACACTGAGACACATCCATTGTAGAGAAAGCCTCTCTATGCAGCTGAGGTCTGTACATCATTTTGATCAACTGTGCAATATTCACTTTAAAGAAGTCGTCTGCCTACACGGTCTTCACACACGCCTTACCGGGAGGAGTCCACTTGGGCATTCTGCCCTCGGCGGGACTGGTATGGAGAGCAGATTTAGACACAGGAGGAGTGGTGGGAGTTCTGTTCTGTGCAGATAGGGGTTGAGCAGCAGGACTCCTGACTCCTGGACTACTGAGTGCAGTGTTTTTACCTTAGAAGAGGAAAAATATACATAAATAAAGATGCAAATGAGTTACTGCTTACATCCTGAGTACATGCATACCTCAGGCAAAAAGTCACCGATGACATAAGATAGAACCAAAAGTATGTGGACACCCGACCCCCAGAAATGGAAAATGTAGAATTCAGTGTGATTAGTCGAGGCCAGAGTGATGATAGGGCTCTTGTTCGGTAAGTGCCATGACTGATATTTATCTCATGTGCTAAGACAGACTGATGTGGATGGTTCTGATTATCAGAATCTAATTTCCCCCCTTGTATAATTTTTCCTGCCGTTCTACCGTCAGCTAGATCACACCTCCGCCATTGTGTGTAGCGCAGAAGATGGAGAAGCATGTGTTACGGTCACAGACTTTGACTTGTGCTTCACAGTGGTGTTGACGCCGGGGACGGACTAAGCACTAAGCACTAGCAGGCCTTGGGCCCCCGGAAGCCAAGGGCCACCTAAAAATTGATGTATTGATGTTAAAACACTGGGATGATTCATATCGCTGTTATTTCAGCAGCGTCAATACAATAGCCCCCACCCCAAACCCCAGCTGAATAGGGCCCCATTCTGATATATTTCCTAGGTCCACCCCTGTGTTGACACGAACATACACATACATCAGCTTGTCCCCGCCCCCTGCGCTACTCATTTGTCTGCCCCTGAATTAGGTTGAGATCTCATTATAAAAAAACACAAACAAACAACAACAAAAAAAACTGTCCAAACCTCTGGACTGTGGTTTGGTTTTAGCCTGTTTCGTTTGCTTCTTCTCTTTCTTAACAGCTTTGGGGGATGTCTTTCTCTCGCTCTTAGCCTTTTTCGTTTTCTCTCGCTTTCTCTTCACGGTGAATTGTTCATCCTCACTCTCGTCCAGGTCACTGAACTCAGAGTCACTCTCTGGATACATACAGGACAGAGCAGCATTAAATCGAGCAACTATGCATTACAACAGAAGCCCTGCATGGCTTTCTTTTTTTTTTTTTTAAAGCACAAACACCGTGCTGAGAAGCCTAATTGACTGGGTTGATGTACCGGGTGTGTTCTGAGGTCTGTAGTCTTCGTCCTCTTCGTTCTCCTTCACGTCCTGTGAAGCACACTGCTGTTGCTCGGTCGCTTTTTGGGACTTTCTCTTCGTGCATACGGCAGATGAGGGCGTCTGCTCGCTGCTGATCTGATCCAATCCTAAGGTTATAGAGCAGCGAGGTTCATTTCAATTCAACATTCAAGTTCTACTTGCTTTCAGTGAACAGAATTATGGGACTGTGTGGGGAAAATATAAGGAACTTGTATGCAAATGCTACTACACCCCCGTGTCCTGTGAGCTCAGAAATGTGACTTACCCAAGCAGGTGACGTCCACGCTACAGTTTGACAGCACAGGGGGCAACTCTTCAGAAGCGTGGCTTGAAGGTTTTTTATTCTCTTGAAACGAATCAATTTTTTTAAAAACGGTTAGTTGCGGCAAAACCATTTCCAAATACAAATGCAAATACGGAATCATGTGTTCAGTCCGTCCAGGATTTTGAAATCCTGTTTGGACTGTGTATTACCAAAGCAGCTGCCATCTACACTGAAGTGTGTCAGCACTGGAGGTACATTTTTACATGGCTCTGACTTTCCATCTTCAGGGCAGAAGAAAAATAAACGTAGATAATGTTTATTAAAATCAGTGAATGGACACGAGTACATTCATTTAACTAAGATACTTTAGTCTATCAAAAAAGTTTCATCAACATGACACCATGTACACACCTAGACTATTGCTAGGTGGCTGTCCAAACTTCTCCGCAGACTGGAGCTGAGACAGAATGAGAGCAGTTTCTAAATCTCTCTTATACAGTTTTTCATCCAGAGACACTCTGAAAAACACAGTTACATAACTTAGCGGTATTTTTCATTCCCGTGAATGAAACGTGATTTTCAGACCGGCGCACTATGGAATATTCCACACCGTTAGGTTAATCGGGGACGAAAGAAAGGTTACCTCTCTTTGAGTGCTTTAGCTGTTGAATCAATCGTTTCGTTTTTCCTGGGCTTGTCTTGCTGACATTCCTTAACAGAAGCTCGAGCTTTTTTGTTCGGTGGGGCCGTGGCAAAGTCCTCATCTGTTGTGCGCATAAACATCGAATTAGCAACAGCAACTGAAAACTTTTCAAGTTGAATGAAAAACCAACCTAGTGTATTTGTATTGCTTTAGGCCATCACGAGCCACCAAAACAGCTTCAATGTGCCTCGGCATCAACCGGACAAGTGTCTGGAACTGTAATTGGTATTTTGGAGAGCATTGTGTAACACATCGCTCCAACATCTCTCGTAGACAAGGGCGGCTTACATATCAACAGGCTGAAATGGCTAAGCCTCACGTCTTTCAAAGAAAAAGAAAAAAATCAGTATAAGGATTTGTTGGGTTGTTTTTTTAATTTTACACCACCAGTGTAGAAAATCCCATTAACTGTAACAAGTCCAGCGCTTGCCAATGGATAACACACAGAGAGTAACACGCCCCCCCAAGTTCTCATATCCCTTTGGGTTGATATACAGTCGCGTCCATAAGTATTCAGACAGCGACATGATTTTCCATAATTTTGCCTCTGTACACCACCACAATGCACTGTAGTCTTTGACAACGATATGCCTACCTCCTCGAGTGTTCTTGACTTGGTTAGATGTTGTGCAGGGGATGATGGGAGAGTCCCCACGAACAGCTAAAAAATGCCAATTCAACGCTTGGAATCAACTCCAGACCTTTATCTCCTTTATGTGTCACGAAAGGGCGAGGAAACACGCCAGACACCTGGCCATGAAACTGCTCATCAGTCGACTGTCCAATTAATTTTGAGCCTGTGAAATTGGAAGGACTATGTAAACAAAAACAAAAGTAAAGGCTGTAATTGCTATACGGTTAACGCAGTATTTTTGTTCAACCCCTTGAATTAAAGCTGAATTAAATCTGTTCAATTCAATTTTATTTGTATAGCGCTTTTAACAATGGACGTTGTCTCAAAGCAGCTTTACAGAAATATATAAACACAGGATACAGATTTTAAGTGTGTGAATATATCCCAATTGAGCGAGCCGGTGGTGACTGCGGCGAGGGAAAAACTCCCTAAGATGATACGAGGAAGACACCTTGAGAGGAACCGGACTCAGAAGAGAACCTGTCCTCATCTGGGTCACGACAGAGAGTGTGAGAGTAACAGAAAGTTCATTATGGCTTTAACATGAAGTCTGTTTGTTAAACTAATCCACTTCAATCACATCTTGACTGCTTTATTTCAAATCCACTGTAGTGGTGTACAGAGGCAAAATTAAGAAAATTCCGTCACTTTTACACATTTACTCATTACGTTACTTCTGTTCCGACAACACGCTTCGGAGAATAAATACGAACATTATGCCCCAAACGACGTACTCCACACTTACACTATGCACTATGTACTCCACCATCTAGTGTAGGACTTTTGGAAAGGTAATATCATCTCATATATAACACAGGCGTTTTTTTTTTTTTACTAACTGGAACCATAAGCTGCTTCCTAGTCGACGGCGCACGACGTCATACTCACGTAATGCAACACTGCAGGCTTTAGCAGATACCCAGAGTCACCGACAGTGACTTTCTTCACTTTACTGTTTACATACTTGGTTATATACTACGTTTATTTTCTATATACATATTCATACATTATTTTTTAATGGATGTGCAAAAAGCACTGAATTAAACCACAGTCCTTAATTAATAATATATATTCCAGCGTGTGTGTGTGTGTATTGGGTTCTTTTCAGTCTTATATAACTGGACAAACGGTGTAAAGTTTTAGTCTGAAGTTTATATATGTAAACACTCAATTTGTGGATTTTATTTTAAAGAAACGAAATGGCACTGAAAGTTTCCCGCCCTATCCGATTAATCGAAAATAAATAAATCGATTACGAATACAATCGCTCGCCGCAGCCCTATATTTGCAGACATGACTGTACTCTAGACCAAGGCCATAGGATATGATTTACGTCACTTTAACACTCATCATGTCCCGTGGATGAAGATTGTGTCGTCCTGGAAGACACCCTGTCCTGATGAGAGCGAATATTTCATCACAGGACAATGTCCTTTTCTTTTCTTTTCTGTCCCCCAACACGACAGTCCTGGGATATAAAGTGCTATAAGTGCAATACCAGGGAACAGATCAATTCCTTACCATCATCATCATCATCCAAGAAGTCTGAATAACTGATGGCTTTCTTATTCCTGACAAATACAATGAACACACATTACTCAGTGTACACACACACACACACACACACACAGCAATAAAGCAAACAACATGTACAAAGACATACAGGAGATCTAAACAAACCTAGACGGCCGCTCCATTTCTATAAAAGTAGATCAAGTGTTAGATGTAATGAACTCTATTGTTGTTTGAAAGAATTTTGTAAACACCGCGCTTGCTACTATATTGCTACGGGTTCATTCTTTGAAGTTGAAAACGCGTCTCTCTTTTAAAAATAATAAAAGGGGGGAATTCTCTTAAAAGAAAAAAAAATGCTAATACTGATTTTTAAATTTTATTTTAACAGACGAGCTTAAATATGATCGTCGTTAAAATAATGACTTCAGAGATAGTTATGAACGTAAATCGCTACAAAAATCTATCATCTGAACCCGCCGAAAAACAAACGGGAAACGGTCATTTTGCGATTCGCGACGCCAGATTCGCAACAATCACGCTTAAAAAGGGAAAATAAATAAATAAATAAATACATGGATATTGTCCTATTTTTCACAAAGTGCCTGGCTAAGGATAATTTGTGTCCTGTTTTTGAATTTCTTAGCATTACATACTGAAAAAACAACAACAACAACCCAAACAGAAATAAGGGTGCTGTCAAGAAGCGAATCTGCTGATGACGTTTCGCAAAGAAGACAATGACGCGGAAACGGATGCACGTTGAGGTGTTGCGTAATACTAGTCTATAAGTCTATACCTACTCGGTATGGTCAAAAGTATGTGGACACGTGACCGTCACACCCACACAGCTGTATAGAACGTCTTTGTGTGCTGTAGCGTTACAATTTTCCGTCACTGGAACTAAGAGTCTCAAACACTGTTCCAGCATCACAATGTCAATGTGCACAAAGCGAGCTCCATGAAGACATGGTGTGTGAATGTTGGTGTAGAAGATCTCGAGTGTCCTGTACAGAACCCTGACCTCAACCCCACTGAACCCCTTTGGGATGAACTGGAACACCGACTGCACCCCAGACCTCCTCAGTACCTGATCTCACTAATACTCTTGTAGCTGAATGATCACAAATCCCCACAGTCACGCTCCAAAATCTAGTGGAAAGCCTTCCCAGAAGACTGGAGCTTATTATAACAGGAAAGGGAGGACTAACTCTGGAATGTTAATGTGATAGTCAGGTGTCCACAACATTTTGCCTATATGTGCTTAATTGTATTGTGTATATATTGTGTAGTTTAGTAAATAGTACGTGTTATGAGTGTATCATATTTTGAAACAGCTTAGTAGTGCAATGTGTAAGGTTTGAGACTTAAAGTCAGCTAGATTTGTGAAATTGAATTAGGATAGATTAACAGGAATTACACCAGAGGTAGCAAATATACTTCTATTACACATAGTCCAGTGTCAAATGTGTCAAAAATAAATCACTTTAGTAGACCAAAAACACATCAACAACTCTTATAACTCTTACATTATAAATGCACAAAATATTGAACATGCATGACCTAAAAAGACATCACCAACCAAACCCTCCAACTCCCTACACCAACACCCACACACCCCTTATACATTCCCCACATTTTTTTAGTCTAAACATGGAACTAGATGGCATAACATGGGATTGGGATCCTATGTAAATTTTTAATTTGCTCCTTCTCACTTTACACAGAAAAAGAGGTATAACCTTGAGTTTATTGCTCGATTTTGCCCCCTGGTGGAAATAGTGTGAATTCAGATAAATTGAGACACTTTTCTGAATTTCCAAATTGTCTAAGCTTTCTTGGCATTAATAAAAACATATATCCCAACACCATACATTTCTGAAATCCTCAAAGTGTCGACTATATCTGTCATATCCAGAACAAGCATGGCTTACCCTTTTGTCAATAGCTTTATTAGTAAACAAAGCCATTTTTACAATTCCATTTGGTCTTATGAGACCCATTTTTTCTTTGGTTTAGGTTTAGGCACAAGTAACAGCAGGATTAAAAAAAAAATAAATCTAATATTGCATGAACACAGTAATACAACTGAGTAGGCCTACATATTAAGAAACCATTCTATAACTCGCTTCTTACATCAATAGCAACAATAACAGGGTTTACAAAGTCTTCATTATTTTCCCAGTATATAATCAATGATTTCAACTCCATAAAGTATACAATAAAGGGATGCCATATATATATATATATGTAAATAATCAAAGTTTGGAGTGTATACATTTACCAACAATACCTGTCTTTGCATTAGAGTACCAGCAACTACAATATATCTACTGTTTGCATCAGCGATAACGTTAGTGGACGAATACTGTAACCTTTTGTCAATTAAAATAGTGACCCCTCCTACTTTCGAATTAAAGTTCGAGTGGAAGTCTTGACTCACCCAAGGGCACTGTAACCTTTGATGATCTTTAATACATAGGGTTTTTAATGCTTGTTCAATGCTTGTTATTATTGTAGTTACAATGAATAATACTGCCGGAATGTTTCGATTTCTGTTTATAACATTTTAGCAGACTGTTTATGTATATACCATTAAATATGGTTAACCAATAAGTTTAATGTGTATTCAGTATGTCTTTAATGTGTCATTACTTGAATTCCTGTGTTTTTAACGTGTTCAAACTATTACAATTTTACTACAGTATATATGGAAAAGTACATATACAATATGTATCGAAAATCTAACAGAAATATAATGCTTATATATTACAGTAATCCTGTTTTTTTTGCTGTATAGGACAATTACAGCTTATTACTGTATAATTCAATATTTTCTGTTACAGTAATACTATATTCTCCAGTCACCAATTACAATAATTAGTAAATAGTTGTAAACAGCTGTTGCAGTAGTGTTAATTGGTAGTTATTATTAGTCGTAGTAATTTATACACAGTACAAAAGGCCATCTTTTCTCTGCATATGTGACATGCTTGCTGCAACTCCCCAGTATGCATTAGGTGCATGATACCTGTACACCAGCACATGCAAGATTAGCAGCAGACTCTATTCATTTGGATTAGTTCAGTGATGCTGCAACTCTAGAGCAGTATAGCAGAGGGAAATGTGGCTGCGAGTGTTTAGTGGAGTGTTGTTCATATTATTTAAAGGAAACTAGAGTCTGTGAGAAACTATAAACAAAAGCATACTGTTTATAATAATAATAATAATAATAATAATAATAATAATAATAATAATAATAATAATAATAATAATAATAATAATAATAATAATAATAATATAATTCCTTATATAGGAGACTGTTTATCAGACTTCAAGTCAGTAGGGTCTTTTCTCTTACTGGAACTTTTTGTCTTGGTAATTTTGTTGGTGAGTTCAGCTTACTCTCCGAGTTGTTTTCACATTGTGGACAACTTTACGTTTATGTAGGATACACTGCTGTCTCATATATTTTATAGAGACTTTGGGTGTGTGGATGTTTGGAGGATTGTGAGAGTAAACAAAACATGCCAGTGCTTTGAAGGATGTTAATTAGAACAGAGTAATGTTATTTAATTGTGAATCGGTTTTTCGAGGATTTAAACCTAACATGGTGAACAAATTATATTATAGAATTCAGGCAATTTTACTGGGGTTATCTCATACAGTGTAGCAAGTATTAATCTGGAAAGACCTTTGTAATATTACAGTCTAAAACTGGATTTAAAGAGAAGCAAATCAGTAAATGAATCATATGTAAATGAATCATACGTAAATGAATCACATGAAAATTCCTTATATATGTCTGAGATACCTGAGACAATTAGCCTACTGTTCAACTCTCAGTCTGATCATGACACCATGCACTTATAAGGCAGCGTATATGTATATAAAGTGTATATAAATATGTATATAAAGTGTATAAAGTATCAAGTGTGGGTGGTCAATAAGAACACAAAGCACAAGAAGTTAGAAGAAAAAAAATCAAATCTATTCATCTTTTCAGACAGGAGACAACATGAATATAAACGTTTCCATTACATTTCAATACCAATATAAATAATGCTATAAATAAAAACAATGGAATTAAATAAATAAATACACAAGATATTTTTTTATACGGTTACAAAACATGCCAGCGGTGGGCATCCTGCACCAGGGGATGGTTGGGTTTTTTGGGGGGCAGATTAGGAATGAAATATCAAATATATATATGGACTGGTACACACACACACACACACACACACACACACGTGTTTTTGTTGTTAGAAATAAGTTCTAGTGTGTTTGCGCGAATACTCTAATCTACACAAGTATGTCCTTTTGCATAGTCACGTGATCCTGATCTTTAACTTTAATGTAACGAATTAAGATCTCTAATTCCAGATGTTGCTGTATATAAGCACAATAACGCTGGTGTGATTCAGTCACTGTGAAACACTGTTAGAAACTCAGTGTGTGTTTACTGATGTTTTATCTCCCTGCTGGCAAAATTCTGCACTTTAAATCATTCTTTTCCGGTTCATTTATTGTGTGATTAAAAAATAGAAAGAAAGAAAACGTTAAATCAAGGTTCAATCATTATTTGATATTATCTGAAGGAACTTTCTGCGGTCCAGCTGTTGTCCAATCACGAGTAACTTCACCCCACTGTCCCGGACATCCGGGGACTCCCGGGGCTCCTGACGTGCTCCACGTCCCACGGGTCGTCGTCGTTCGGCGACGCGTGAGTTTCCCGCGAGCTCTTGTGCTCCTCCGGGCGCTCCACGTCGACGTCGAGGTCGTCGTCGCGGGCAGCGCGCGAGTCCGACTCCTCTGCGAGAACGGCGTGCGCGCGTGCGCGCTGCGACTCGGGCGCCTCAGCTTGGCGGTCCCGCCGCTCCCGGTTCTGCAGGCGCTCCAGCGGAACCGTGCTCTTCTCGGACAGGAAGAGGGACGTCTGCGGCAGATTGCGGCCCGCTGAGTACACCTGCTTCACACCATCCAGATCCAGCAGTATGCCGCTCCGGGGGGAGTAGTACACGTCGCGGTGGTTCTCCAAGAGCTTGTGATGGAAGAGGCAGTCATTCCCGTGGCAAACCGTCTGAGAGGGAGAGGAGAGAGAGAGAGAGAGAGACAGACAGATAGATAGATAGATAGATAGATAGAGAGAGAGAGAGATAGATAGATAGATAGATAGATAGATAGATAGATAGATAGATAGATAGATAGATAGATAGATAGATAGATAGATAGATAGATAGATAGATAGATAGATAGAAGAGAGAGAAGATTAGATATAGATAGATAGATAAATAGATAGATAGAT